>JARHVA010000518.1:2032500-2110000 GCA_037957365.1 Torreya grandis | reverse complement strand
TCATGATATTAGGGATATGAAAAGAGTTTAGCATAACATTCAACTCTTTCAATATATCATTGCCTTCCACTCCCAAATCATCTCTCCCCAACCATTTCCATAGTGATATTTAGTTATAATGACTTACTAAGATAATTTATAGCTCCTATCAAAATTTAAATTGCCCTGATGGAGCCTAACATACTATTACATATTTGTTACTATCACTTTTGTACCTTTACATTAACAACTGGTGCCTTCATTCCAACATGAATCCATTTAGGCAAAACTTATGAAATTACGTATTCTATGCATTTATGGTCGTATAATCTATATATTTTATTTATACCCTCATGACCCACAGATCTCATGTATTTGAATCCTTAGTTAATTTTACACATGCATTGATTAATCATTGTTTCATTTTTTGAGCCTTTTTTCATATTACCCACACTAAAATTTATGCATGATCCTCCAGTGCATGAAATTATTTACCATATTTTTGTGTCCATGTTTATATAAATTCATTTTTTATATTTTTATTATATGTGCACAATTAATATATTAACATTTCTAAATCAATATTCTCAAGATATGTGACAATGGGTGATGTGATTATCTTATTGAACATTATGCATGGTGGTGAAATGTGAAATTTTTTGTTATGGTTTTGAACCAATTTAAGTGTTGCCTTCACACATTAAAGTGGCATTCAAAATACTTGAAACTATTAAAATCATAAAGAAATAAATCTTAATAAAAAATTCATGGATTCAAGATTTACAATCTAAAAATGTGTGAAAACACTTTCCTAGAAACACTTAGATTTCTGGTATAAGGATCTCAATGAAACCTCTCCTTTGAATCATTTGACTTGTCTTACAAGGTAGTCCTTGTTAGTTACAAAACCTAATGGTACAATAAAATATATTGTTGTTTATTTTTATTAATAAACTTAAAAATAAATTATAAAAAATAAACAAAATGAAATTAAAATATGGATACACATTATTCTTGAATGGCTCATTATATATTACATATGATAAGGCTTAAGGATACATTCGTTGAAATACCTAGGGATAATTTCACCATTTAAAGTTAAAAATTTACATGAGCTAATTTTTAGAATATCATGAATAACATATGGCACCATCTAAAATATATTCATCTTCCCTATATGTTCATCATACTTATAATCATACAACATAGCACGGGCATCCTTGTGCATAAATTTTCCTTTAATATGTTTATCATGTCAGGCCTCCTACCTAGCCTTCTCTAGCTCTTGGATCTATTTCACAATGGCACACTTATTGTATAAATTTATAATCTCTTCCAACCACTCATCAAGTTATTCCTTGTCATTAATTCATATGTCACACAAAATTTGTAAAGAAGACATCAAAAATTCCATTGATAAAATGGATTCTTTTCTAAAGACCAATTGAAAGGACACGAACCTGTTTATTCTCTTTTAGTGGTAATATATGCCTATAATACTACAAAAACCTAAAAATCCCAATATTTCTCACAAATTTTAGTCATGTTTGTGTTAATGATCTTATTGAAGTCTTCAATGGTCCCATTTTCCTATGGGTGATACAGGGTAGTTTTGTAGTGCACAACCATGAATTTTGTAAGAAAATGTGCACTATTTTATTTGAAAATTACATACCTAGATCACTGGTAAGGGTTAGGGTCACCCATTTTTTCTAATAATATTCTTCTAGATGAATTATATTTTCATAATTGTAGTAAAATTATTTTTTGTTGTTGCCTCCTATCACCTTATTAGATAATATATGGCTGTGATAATGTAATGCATGCTTATCCCTCATGGCTAGGAAGATTTGTACAACAAAATTAATTTACCATTTTAGTGGCATCTCATCCTTTCAAATGGGATTCCAACTTCTTTGGTAAATATTACATTTTTATGAGTAATCCTTAGCATATTTAAATAAAATTGGCCATTATATGCAAGAAAATAAAAATTTATGCATATTATCCTCACTTGTGTAGTGGCTAATAGCTATCCCTTCATGTCATTAATGTAGTACATTTATGTCTTCATAATACATAATGCACTTGAAAAATATATCATCTCATCCCATCATATATAATTCCCCACTAAGGAGCTAATAAGGAGTAATGTGGACCACTATTTGTTTCATATGTTTCAACTTCTAACCACCTGAAGTGAGAAAATATAAAATTTCAAGTAGGTACTCTATAATTCATTACACCTTGTATAACTAAACATTAGGCATGCTAATGTGATCCATGAAAAATTATATAGACCACAATTTTGTTTGTTAGGATTTATAATCATGGATAAATAAAATTCCTAAAAGATGACAATTCACGTATAAATGTGTCCATGCAAGTCTAGATTTTTAGTGAGTTACCTTAAAGACTCATGGTCTATAAAGATTACAAATGACATGGATAGAAGATACTCTCAAAATTTTGGAGTGTATACACCATTATGATTAGTTTGAGCTTAGTTGTTTTGTAATTGTGATCAATCAATGTGAGCTTCCTAATTATAACTTCTAGTCAATTTTTTATCACCTAATTATGTTAAGATGGTGTTTATTTATAATCTTGATTTGTCAACATGGACATAGAATGGATTATTCCAATTCAAGAACTACATGATTGGTTGACTATAAATCTTCTCCTTCAAACATTTAAATGCATCTTGGTGCTTATCCATCCAAATGAATGGGTCATCATTATGCAATAGATCTGTAATGAAATTACGTAGATGATTCACAACAATAGAATAATATATTATAGAATTAAGAACATAATAAGTAGATCCCCAAAAATATTTGACAAAAGAGTAAAATACTTGAATATTATGACTGAGCCAATTTAATGGGAAATTTCCACAACAATGCAATAAGAATTTTTTTTGCAAATATGATGATAAAATATTAACCATTACCTCTTATATATTATTTAAATATCCATTCTTATTCCACAAGTCAACCATACTAAGAACATTGATAAATGTAATAAGATAATATGAAGGTATGCAAGCCACAACTCAACCACACATATTCCTAGATACACTATAGGTTAAGGTCATAACATGACCTTACCATTTAGACCTATGTTTTCCTAAAAATTGAATCAAACTAGGATGTATCTATAGGAATGCTTCAGCCTCCCATGTTCCATCTTCAAAATGCATGTTCTTCCATTTAATTAAATACTCAATCATTCTAGTATGCAGTTACTTAGCGTGCATTTAAAAGATCTCTTTAGGTTCCATAATGACTTAGACTTCTTCATAAAATGTAGGTAACTAAATATTAGTGTAAAATCTATGTTCAATTACCTTCTTCAGGCAAGATACATGGAAAACTAGATGTATGCAAGTGGATGAGGGCAATTCTAGCTTATAAGCCACACTACCAATTTTATGTAATAATTGATAAGGGAAATAATACTTAGGTGATGCTTGTTATAATTTTTATAATGATATAGAGAAATCTTCTTATATGGATAAAATTTCATAAATACCCAAGCACCTATGCCAAAATGTTTCTCACTACAGTGTTGATCTACTTGCTGCTTCATTCTATTTTGTGGCATTGCTAAATTCTTTCATAGACTAACTAGTATCTCTTGTTGATGTGAATGTGATCCTCAACAAATAAAACCTTGGGATACACCATCAATATGGAAGTGATGGATGGGTGTTGATATTCATATAATTCCACAAAAGGAGACATTTTGAAAGAAGTGTTATACCACCATTCAACAAGGGGTAACTGATAAACCCATTTGTCGTATTTGTCAAAAATAAAATAATGAAGATATCCTTCTAGACATTTGTTGATTACCTCTATTTTTCCATTAAATTAAGGATAATAAGATGATATATGAGCAAGATGGGTGCCAAAATGTGTGAATAATTCAATCCAAAAATTACAATTAAATATGGGATCTTGGTCATTTACAATGACCTTTGGAGTGCCATGTAATTTCTGAATTGTATTGAGAAAATTAGAAGCTACTGTAATAGAAATAAATGGATGTGATAAGTAAAAAAAATGAGCATAATTGGTGAGTCAATCCATAAATATTATGATAAAATTTTTACCCTTAGACCACGGTAACCCAATAATGAAATCCATACAAACCTCCTCCCAACCTAGGGTCTTAATGGTTTCACCTTTGTTTTGTTGACATACCATGTATTAAACTACATATTTTTAGACATCCCCCTTGAGTCTTTCCCCCAAAAAATATTGATTGATTATATGATATGTTTTCAAAAATATTGAATGACCTCCTAGTGGAGATGTATGAAGTTCCTAAAGGATTTTATGTTTGATGAGATAATACTTACAAAGGTATAATATATCTTTATACCATAATGCGTTCCCCTTACATGTAAAGTTTTTAGCTTCCCTAAAACCATGTTAAAGATTTTGTATCAAATCATGGGTAACACTATCATTCTCCTATTTTGATCTTGCTTCCTTTAACCAATCTGCCTGCTAAATAGTCATTACACATAATAATGCTTCAACTGATTCATCCCTATGGGATAGTGCATCTATGACCACATTCTTTTTTCCTTTCTTATAGACTATTTAAAAACCATATCCTAATATTTTAGTAACCTATTTTTGTTTTTCTTCAGATGATAATTGTTTTTCTAAAATATATTTGAGGCTATCATGATCAATATTTACTTGAAGGTGATGACCCATCATATAAAGTCTCTATAGCTTGACTGCTTGTAGAATAGCCATCATCTATTTCTCATATATTAGTTTAAGCCTATTTTTTCCCTTCAATTTGTGACTTTAAAATTCTAGTGGTCTACCTTATTTTATGAGTATATCCCTCATTCCATATCTTGATGTGTCACACTCGACAACAAAAAGTTTTTGAAAACTCAAGAGTAGACAAAACTAGAGTTGTACATATAGCAATTTTTAACTATTCAAACACCTTGGTAGCTGAATTAGTCTATTGGAAGGAGTATTTATTAAATAAAGAGGTGATTAGGGCTGCAATGATACCATAATTTTTGATAAACCTATGATAATAACTAGTTAGCCCCATAAATCCTTAGAGGTTATTGGGAACCTACCACTTCATCATTGCTTGGATTTATTTAGGAAGAACTTTCACTCTTTCATGTGAAACAATATGACCCACGTACTCCACCTCTTAGACACCAAAAACACATTTAGAAGGTTTGGCATAAATATGATGTTATTTCATAACTATAAGTACCTATTTCACATGCTTTAAATGGTCTTCCCAGTTTTTTTTGTAGATGAGGATATCATAAAAAAAAATCAATACAAACTTTTATAAAAAATGGCATAAAAATATTATTAATCAAGCTTTAAATTTTATATGGTATATTTGTGAGGCCAAAAGGCATGACCATAAATTCATAATGGCCTTTATGAGTTTTGAAACTTGTTTTAGGTATGTAATCATTACGGATTTAAATCTGATGATAATTAGAGTAAAGGTCTAACTTATTAAATTAAACAACACCATATAATTCATCTAGTAAAAAATCAACTACTATCATAGGAAAACTATCTTTGATGGTGTACTTGTTGAGTTCCTTATAGTTTGGCTGCATCCTCAAAGTATCATCCTTCTTCTTCACCATGAACACATGGGAATAATATTCCTTTTGGTTATGTTGGATGATTCTTGCCTCCAAAATCTCATGTACCATATTTTTAATTTCAATATTATAGGCATAAGGATACCTATAGGGTATGATTTTAGGTGGTGTACTTCTTATAATGAGCCTAATGACATGATCATGCATGTGGCTTGGAGGAATTTCTTTTGGCATGCCACCAAAAATAACATAATGGTCATCCAACACCCTTTGTAAATCATGATGTGTAGACTCTATGTTTAGTTGAACCTCTATGGAAAATAAGTGTTCCATAAATCCCACATCACCTTTTATGAGGATCTTCATCATTTTATGGGAACTAATTAGTTGTGGAGATTTATCTCATAATCTACATAGTTCAAAGGTTCTGCCTTTTGAATGGAACCTCATGAATTGTTCTTGGAAATCAATCTCAATAGTGCCCGTAGAGGTGAGCCACTACACTCCCAAAATAATGTTAGATCCTCTCATGGGGATAAAAAACATGGGGAATCTAATAAGTAGTCTCCCATCGCCAGTTTAATGCTATGTCATTTTCCAAAATAGTTGATAGTACCCCCATCTATAATCGTGACTTGAAATTCTAGAGCTAGGTATATGAAATGGTTCAAATAAGTAGCCAAATTATTGTTGATGAAGTAATGTGTATTACTAGAGTTAATTACCATAGTAAACTTCTATTTATTCAACAAACCCACAACATTAATAGTTTGAGGAGTAATAAATCCTAAAAATGCATCACAAAAAATAATAGGTTGAGAATCTTTATATTCATCCTTGGGTTCTTCCAAACCTTCCTATGAATCCTCATCATCTTCTTCCTCCTCATTAGCACCTTCTATGTAAAACAACTTATTTTCAACACATTGATGTCATTTTGTCCATTTGATGTCATAGCCAAAACATAAACCTTTTGCACACTTTTCTTAAATTTACTGATGTGTCAATCTAGTAGGTTATGGAAATGATGGTGTTGGGAAGGTGAATTCATAAACATTAGTGAAAGGTATTCATTTGATCTATGCCTTTTCCTCAACCATTCATGACCTTGGTATGGCTTTAGATACATTACTGGGATGGAACATGCAAACTTCCAATTGGATACTATCTTTGAGGCCACCAAAAATAAGTCAATCAAATTTTCCTTAGTGGTGTTTGGTACATGTAAGGAGAGATTTTGAAATTGGTGATTGTAATCCTTTATATTCCTAGTTTGGTGTAACTTGGATAGTTGGATGAAGTATTTTTTAGAGACATCATTATAATATTTCAGTTGAAACTCCTTAGAAAATACAAACCCTGAAACTAGGACACTCTTATTTTTATTTTAAGCACATAATTAATGATACCAAATGAACTAATCAGGTTCCATATACAAAGAATCCATGACCACATTTTGTGAATAGATATTCTAATGTAGATCAAATAATTTTTCAATTTGAGTAAGCCATGCGAGAGGATCATTACCATAAAACTTGTGCAAGTCCACTATTGGAAACAATGACTTTGTACTAGGATTGGTATTGTGATAATTTAGAGGAAGAGAACTGAACTAGAGTGGTGGAGGGTTATTTTATAATTTTTGAGATAAAAATCTGGCCAATTTCCCATTTATTTGTTGTAATTGATCTTGAAATCCATTTAGGTACCTGCTCAGCCCCGTGATGTCTCCTTTAACTGTGTTGATTTCATATTTTTGCACAATTCCATTGAATTACCTCCAAAATACACAGATCAAAAGTTCTAGACTCTATGTCATCCTTTTGAGGAATTTTAGGAAATTCTTGCCCTTTTCCACATCCACGAGAATTAGGCCCAACCATGTATAAACCTTACGAGGGTTACAGCCCCCAAAAAATGTGTATCAACATATGATACCATTGTGATTTCCTCACCAAGATGAACCCAATGACTACTAATATGTACAAGGGTGAAAATTTTCAGCGAAAAAAGTGTACCAATAGAATATAAAATTATGATCATATTATAGAGATAGATCTGATGACTACTAATTTTCACAAGGTAAAAAAAATTCTATACTTTTTTACAATTTTTTTTTTAGTTACAAAAAATCCATGAACAAAACTATGGTGATGAAAAAAATGATTCTTTCTAGATCAAAAGTTATGTTTTTTCAACCTTCTATTGCTCAAGATGTTAAATCTAAAAAAAATATGATGCATAAACTTAACCAAATTGAAGATTTGATACCACCTATAATAAAATTACTTAGATTATTCACAATAATAAACTAATATATCATATAATTAAGAATATAATAAGCAAATCCATAACAACAATTGGTGAAAGAGTAGTGTTGACCAATTTGGTCCTACAGGCCAAAATCAGTCCCACCTTTTTTCCCCTACTATTCTGAGCTAGTATATTTTTTGATTTTGCACAAGTCTTATTTCTACGGACTCTATAGGCTTTTCTACGAACTCTGCAAGAAGTTTATACGGACTCTGCAAGAAATTTCTACGGATTCTATAGGAAATTTCTACAGACTCTATAGGTGTTTCTACGGACTCTGTAGGCAGAGATGAGTTCCCGACACTTCAACACAAAAGGAACCATTCAAGTGCCCTTGCAGAGGGTAGTTCCAGACTCAAGTGCCCTTGTGGAGGGTAGGGAACATTTTCAAAGAGCACTTTTCAAAGGCAGTCGAAGGAAAAGACAAGGACATAATTCCTTTGGACTTTTGTCTAAAGGAATTCCTTTGGCAAAAAGTCTGAAGAAATTCGGAAAGGCTACAAATGAGAAAATCCCCAAAAAAAGGACTCAAGGAAAAGACAAAGTGATTTCTTTAAGACTTTTGTCCAAAGGAATTCCTTCAGATAAAAAGTCTGAAGAAATTTAGGAAAACCCACTGCGGGAGAAAAGCCTGAGAGAAAACTTCGAAGGAAAGGAAGCGATCGAGACAATTCTTGTAGACATTTTGTTTGTGGGAAAAATGGCCAAAATAAAATCCTAACTAGAGAAAAAAGTTGAAGGAAAAGAAAAGGCCGAATAAATTCCAAGGGGTGATGGGCTCGAAGATGTCAAAATCGAGCATGGCGAACTAGCCGTTGGAAGTTCAAATGCCCAGTGACGGGTGCACAGACATCAAATTTAAGGTGGTGAGATAGCCGTTGATTTTGTAAAGGCTTAAGGATAGGCTACGAGTGAACTTATCGACCTGCCAAAAAGATAGCCCCAAGGGCCGAAGGAGATAGAGAAGACAAAACTAGGAAGAGACAAAGTGCAAAAATGGACAAATAGTCTAGATGGCAAAGAGAGGTGTCGACTCAAGGATTTACTCTTACAGTTGGAACAGTGCTTGCCAAGTGGTCATCAAATGGTACAAACAGTAAGCAGCATGGCTTGTTTTCTCCACTTTGCATTTATGAGCAGACAAACCATGTCAATATCTAAAAGGAATTAGTCTATTTGTAGAAAAGAGGCACAACCCATGCTTTCACATTAATGTTTGAATGCCAAAGTCAAAGTAGGAGCTGACACAACATTATCTATCAAGCGGATTCCTCTTCCCAATGCTCTCAACGCACATGGGCCACTTGTAAGAAGGGTGCCAAAGTCTTTTCCAGAAAGTGCCTTTACTTCTTCTCCTCTTTCTATATATTGTAAAATTCTCATTTTGAGAAAGGGATCCTCTTAGCCTGTAAGGCAAAACTTTGCCCAAAAATCTCTTGGGCTTGTAAGGTGGAGCTCTATCTAATTTTACCTTAAATCAAGACATATCATTTTTACCTCTATTTGAGCTTGCACTTTCGTATGTGTATATGCCTTTGTTCTATGTTAAGTCATTTTCCTTTATGCTTTCACAGGATGATTTCAGCATGTCTAGTGCATTGTGAGGTTTCTTCTTCTGCAAGTATGCTAGAAGTGTCTTCAACAGAAATATAGGCACATGTGAACATGCTACCATAGAGTGTCTTAGAACACCTCTGGTAGTTCTTCCTCCCTGTATCTCCATAGACCCCTAACTCGCTGATGCAGAAGGATTTCTCATGTCAAATGAAGTGTATAGGAGCTTGTTATTGGTGAAAAGTGTATGTTCAGGTTAAGTGGATCAAATGTTTTTGGTGTATCACCTTTTTAATTTAGGTTTAAGTTCTATTTTTAGCATCCTTCTCCCTTTTCAACCTTTTCATTTATTTATTAGCAGTAGGAAATCTAGGACCTAAAAGATACATCAAAGGGAGCTAGCCCTTCTCTAGAGACTCTCCCCCCAGTTTTTCCAGGCCCATAGGCAAGAGGGGAGTTTCCATTTTGATGCATGGAAGGTAGGAGCTCAGCCTCCTATCAAGGGTGCAATCCACTATGTCAACAATTTTTGGCACGCCTAGTGGGACCAACTAGGACAAGTTTTGTCCAAAGAGTTGAAGAATTTTCGGTGTGTTCTTCAACCAACTAGCCTTTGGAGGCTTTTTTCATCAACACCAATGGTGACTCTAAGTTGAATCAGCTGGTTAAGTAGTTCTAGTGCCATCAAGAAATCTCATTTTTTGTATGTATAATCCCACTGATAAGAATCATGGACTTTATTTTCCTTCATATGGTTTTGATAAAGCTCAGAATATTCATGCAATCCCCTCAAGCAGCTCTCCTAGTTGTCTTACAACCATACAGGAAGTAGCGTTGGAGTTTGAGAAGTAGGTAATGGAGATTGACAGACTAGATGAGCAATATGGATATCAGCAGGAGTTGATGTATAAAGAGGAGTGTTTGTTCAGGTAAGGTCAGGCCTTACAATCTATGGAGGAGGAGGTAGTAAAATGGAGGAATCCATTCATGCAAGGTAGTCAGCCCTGTGTGCCCCCTCCTATTCTAAAGAAATCCCCCTCTTGTGTACCAAATCCTTTCTATCAGATAACACTTGCTCATTCTAGCTCATCCGATGCATCAATCGATCCTGCTTTTAATCCTATGCACCTAGCTTTCTAGCACGCCTCTCTTCAGGGAACTCTTCTTGTACATGAGCAGACCCTCCCAAATCTTCCACAACCTCCTCAAGTATTTCAACATGATCTCTAGATTCCATGTTGGAAGAAGGAAAATCGTGAACTAGCTCGGGACCTTGAAGAAGACAAAGTTGTTGCTTCTTCCCAAGGGAAAAGTTCTAATCCCAAGGTCATGAGCTAGAAGTGAACAATGGAATCATGGGGCAGGAAGGAGGAGGAGAAAGGTTTTGCTCAAAACCTTGAAGAAGATGAAGCTGCTCCTATTGATCATGATGATGATTGTGACCTCCAAGAAAGGCTCTTTCAAGAAGATATATCTAAGAGAATTACAGAGTTGGAATCCAAAGTGAGATTCCTCATCTAATGTGTGATGGACGGTTCAGACCAAATAACAGATTCCATGTCTAAACACACCCCATCTACACACCCTCAAGAGAGATATCAAGCCACACCTGATATAGATGAAGTGCTAGCCAAATGGAAAGAGGAGAATCATTCAATTCTAGCTCAAGTACTGCCTCCTCTTCCACATGGTTTTTCCACTTTATCCCTTCTCAAAGAGGAACCTATTTTGCAAGAGGCGAGTGAGGAGCAAAAGATCCAATTTGTAGCTTCCCAAGATGCTATCATGAGTGACAATGAAGAAGAAATCATCATGGAGGCTCCTTCAGAAGACATCATCAGCAATGGAGAAGACGCAGGTCATGCATACATGCAGATGTTCCAGTAATACAAGGAGGAACGTAAGCATGGTGAGCTCTCTCCTGTTTTGTTTGATGAACTTCCTTGTTGCTTCAATGAGGAGGATGACTATGCCAAGGAGCTTGAGTTGGAGGAGGATCAGATGGATGTCTTTGAACAACTAGATATTCCTATCCTTGAGCAAGAAAAGGAGAGGCTGGTCTCTCTTGAGAAAAACCTTGAAGAAGAGAGTTTTGAACAAAGAGGTGATGTTCTATGGGATGACCAATTAGTTTGTGATTCTTTTTTAGACATCACAATAGTCACCCTTCTTCAAGAAAGCCTTGAGGGAGCAGAGGATGAGTTTGATAGGATCTTTAATGAAATAAAAGGAAACGGGTCAAACCATAATGCATTACAAAGGGACTATGCACATCAAAGGGCTTATGGTGATGAGCCAATAGCCATTGATTTCTTGGTGAAACACACTAGCATGAAAGACCAAAATTCAATAAGCTTATAAGGACAAGAAAAGTACATATATGTTTGGAGCATGTTTGACTCTGATCCACTCAGATGCAAGCCAATGAAGGTGGTAGGCAAGAGGAGCAGGTCACCAAATCTCCATTCCATTTAGCCACTTGTTTGGCATCATAAGTTTTCTTGACAGGAAGGGGACTTGAGAAATTTTCCCTTTGATCTGGGAGGGAGGCAAAAATACCTGGTTAGCTGTATATAGTAGTTTTCTCTCAGTTTTCTTTCCCTATTTTCCCTAAGTGCTATTTGTACAAGTAGTGTTTTTTAGCCTTATGTGTGTTTTCCCTTGTGTCTGGGGTAAAAGCTTCATGATTGATTCTTGGATCTATCGAGGCTGTTGCTAACTTTTTCAAGCTACATTCTGACTCTGTGCCAAATGGATTTTAAGGTAACTTGTTTCTAAGCATAGCAGACATGTTTCCCCTCAGAATCACCACTTTGTTGACCATTTTGGTCCTATAGGCCAAAATTGGTCCCCCCTTTTTTACCCTACTGCTCTAAGCCAGTACATTTTTTGATTTTGCACAAATCTTGTTTTTATGAACTCTACAGGCTTTTCTACGAACTCTACAAGAAGTTTCTACGGACTCTATAGGAAATTTCTACAGACTCTACAGGAAATTTCTACGGACTCTGCAGGAAATTTCTATGGACTCTGCAGGTGTTTCTACAGACTCTATAGGCAGAGACGAGTTCCTGACACTTCAACGCAAAAGGAACCATTCAAGTGCCCTTACAAAGGATAGTTCCAGACTCAAGTGCCCTTATGGAGGGTAGGGAACATTTTCAAAGGGCACTTTTTGAAGGTAGTCAAAGGAAAAGACAAGGACATAATTCCTTTAAACTTTTGTCTGAAGGAATTACTTTAGACAAAAAGTTTGAAGAAATTTGGAAAGGCTACAAATGAGAAAATCCCATGAAAAAGGACTCAAGGAAAAGACAAAGTGATTTCTTTCAGACTTTTGTCTGAAGGAATTCCTTTAGACAAAAAGTCTAAAGAAATTTGGGAAAAGCTGCCATGGGAGAAAAGCCCAAGGGAAAACTCTAAAGGAAAGGAAGCAAGCGAGACAATTCTTGTAGACATTTTGTCTACAGGAAAAATGGCTAAAAGAAAATCCCAACCAGAGCAAAAAGCTGAAGGAAAAGAAAAGGCTGAAGAAATTCCAAGGGGTGATGGGCTCGAAGACATCAAAATTGAGCATGATGAACTAGCTATTGGAAGTTTAAACGCCCAGTGATGAGTGCACAGACATCAAATTTAAGGTGGTGAGATAGCCATTGATTTTGAAAAGGCTTAAGGACAGGCTATGAGTGAACTCAGTGACCCACCAAAAAGATAGTCTTGAGGGCTGAAGGAGATAGAGTAGACAAAACTAGGAAGAGACAAAGTGCAAAAATGGATAAATAGTCCAGGTGGAAAAGAGAGGTGTCGACTCAAGGATTTACTCTTATAGTTGGAACAGTGCTTGCCAAGTGGTCATCAAACGGTGCAAACAGTAAGTGGCATGGCCTATTTTCTCCACTTTGCATTTATGAGCAGACAAACCATGTGAATATCTAAAAGGAAGCATTTGTTTGTAGAAAAGAGGCACGACCCATGCTTTCACATTAATGTTTGAATACCAAAGTCAAAGCAGGAGTTGACACATCATTATCTATCAAGCAGCTTCCTCTTCCCAATGCTCTTAATGCACATGGGCCACTTGTAAGAAGGGTGCCAAAGTCTTTTCTAGAAAGTGCCTTTACTTCTTCTCCTCTTTTTATATATTGTAAACTTCTCATTTTGAGAAAGGGATCCTCTTAGCCTGTAAGGCAAAACTCTGCCCAAAAATCTCTTGGGCTTGTAAGGCGGAGCTCTGTCAGATTTTACCTTGAATCAAGACATATCATTTTTACCTCTATTTGAGCTTGCACTTTCATATGTGTCTATGCCTTTGTTTTATGTTAAGTCATTTTCCTCTATGCTTTTGCATGATGATTTCAACATGTCTAGTGCATTGTGAGGTTTCTTCTTTTGTAGGTCTGCCAGAAGTGTCTCTAGCAAAAATGTAGGCGCATGTGAATAGGCTGCCATAGAGTGTCTTAGAACACCTCTGGTAGTTCTTCCTCCCTATATCTCGATAGACCCCTAGCTCACTGATGCAGAAGGATTTCTCATGTCAAATGAAGTGTATGGGAGCTTATTCTTGGTGAAAAGTGTATGTTTGGGCTGAGTGGATCAAATTTTTTTGGTGTATCACCTTTTTAGTTTATGTTTGAATTCTATTTTTAGCATCCTTATCCCTTTTCAACCCCCCCTTTTTCATTTATTTGTTAGCAATAGGAAATCTAGGACCTAAAAGATACATCAAAGGGAGCTAGCCCTTATCTAGAGACTCCCCCCCCAGTTTTTCCAGGCCCACAGGCAAGAGGGGAGTTTCCATTTTGACACATGGAAGGTAGGAACTCGGCCTCCTATCTAGGGTGTAATCCACTGCGTCAACAAGTAGAATACTTGAATATTACAACTTATCCACTTCGAGAAGGCAACCTCCACAATAATGAGCTAAGAACATAATTTGTAAATATGATGATAAAATATGAACCACTACCTCCTATATATACTCTACTTAGCCATGGTTATTCCATATGCCAACCATACTAAGAACATAAAGAAATGTAATAATATAATATGAATGTATATAAGCCATAAGACATCTAGATATATCCCTAGATGTACTATAGGTTAAGGGCATAAAAATCTCTTATAAGGGCACTATTATATTTTCATAGTTATGTATGAATTTGAAACAATATATTATATAACATAAAAAATGCACAAACACATCTCTATTCATTTGGTTCTTCCATTTATGATATGATGTAAATCTTGTCTAGATCCATGATCAAACCTTCCTTTCAAATGACATGGCCAAATAATGTCCCAAAGGGTGTTTCAAAGACACATTTATTCAAGTTAAGTAATATGTAGATTTATCTACACCATCGAAACATTAAGCGTAAATTGGTGTGATAGTCATTTACCAATCCATAAATAATCTATTCGTGAAAGGACACATGGGGGAAATGATGAATAAATTATTTGAATGCAACAACCACAACACAGAAGAATATAACCAACATGTTTTTTTATCCCAAATGGAATCAAATTGTATGTGAAGGATCCCCATTAGTCATGAATGTTGTATTGATATTAACTTTTTCCGCAATTTAAATCTGATGCTCATTGTAAAAACCATCAGTGAAGTTCTATATTTTACATCCCATTTTATCTTATAAAATCAATTTAATGAAAATAATGGGAAATAGGTCAATGATGCACACCATATTGAGCATCCTAAAATAAAAAATATTCTAATGTGCCCATATTTATTGATACTTATCACCATGTGGCTCACACATACAAACTCTTTAATGAGATAAATGACTCTAGTGGATAGTACGTTGTCAATTTATTCCTTTACCTTCACACACAGGTTTGGATCCATTCTATATGGTATCTTCTTGACTGGTCTTACCCCATCAATTGGATTTATTTATATCTTCCCTAGAGAGTGGCCCATACCCTTTAACTCTTTTTAACTACAGCGAAATTTTTAATGGTACTAAAAAAAAATCCAATGATTCATGCTAGTTATACATCTAATGAATAATCACCAATAATGGTGATATTTAGATCTTCCTTCATGTTAAGGTTTATATTTTTTTATTTTGATTGGTTTAGTGTAATACTTGTGTTGAACCCTTTATGTGTCTACCACTTCATTATTTACATATGAAGTCTCAGCCCTTAAGTTATTAATAACATATTTAAGGGTGTTTCCTCTACCTAACATATCAAATTTTCCTTATTGCATTTGTACCACCAATTTTAATTCATCCAAACCTCCTCACCTTATTTACTATAATAGTTGTTGACAATGCACTCCTAAAATGTCTTATGTAATATTAGGCCCTTAACACTATTCATATTTTGCACATGCTCCTCCATTATATCATCATCCTCCATGATGCCATGACACATCCATTATAAAGGTTTAGCTAGTGTAGGTTTGGATGAAGAAAAAGAAAAAGTAAGGAAAAATCAACTTTCACTTCTTATAAGTTAATTATTTCCTTATGTGTTTCAAAAATAACATGAAAAACATGGGCCCAAGTCTTCTACATTCCATAAAATGCATATACCCATAAAATTACTTAGATTTGATGCAAGCCATGTCCATACCTCTTCACAAAAATAAAAATGCTTCTCTATATCTAAATTTCCATTGTAACTTCATAGGCCATGCTTTAGGTTGTTGTGCTCAAAATGGGTACAAATATCCTATTCCACATCAACCTAAGTTGGTGGGCTTAGCTTGTGTGTTTATAAATAACCCATATTTGTATTCCTTAAAGTGTATTAAATCACTCAAAATTTCCTTATCCTTTGGATTACATGATTTAATATCATTCCCATATTTAGGGGCTATAAAAGCATGAATGATATTTGTATTAATGTAAACAATGAAAGATAACAAAGACATATTTATATGAGAACTAAATACTTATAATAGAAGAAAAGAATGAACAAACCATAATCCTAGAAAGTAGGATTATAACAAACTACTAACATATTTATAATTAAAATAGACTATGGTGAATATTTTCCTAACATTCCCTCCCTTAATTCAACATAGCTTCAAGTGAATACGAGATAAATTCTCTAAATGCCTCAAATTTTTCACATGAAAGTGACTTGGTGAAGAGATTTGCATGTTGTTCTTCTATCAGGAAATATTGGAGATGGATGTTGTGTTATTAAACATGTTCACATATTGTTGACTAATTTGACCACAAGTTAATTAGGTCAACCACCTATATAGTCAAACTTGTTATATAGGTATACTAGGGTGTAAAATGTGTACCATGGTCTTAATAAGGTCAAATATTATGTTTCCACCCTTGTCACCTTTGCTAGTTTATCCTAAGTCATTCTAAGGTCACATTTTGAGTCATTTAATAGACTTGTATGGTTTCCATAGGAATAAAAGTGTCTCCAAGAGTACTTAAATGTCCTATATGTTAGGTACATGTCAGAGATGGTAGTTTTGAATTAACAATTACAGGTTCAACTTCCAACCAAGAAGATCAGTGGGAAAAGTAGTAGTTTTTAGATGTTATATGACTTATACAATAGTTTGAGCACATGTGGATACTCAAAAAGAATCTCTTCAGGTCTCCTAAGTCCATTTCTATGCTCAATCAGCTTTGATAGGGCTGAAAATGGCAAAAATTGACCTATTTTTCTTATCTCTCTCCTTTCCAAGCCAAAATGGTCAATCAGTCTCTACTTGGTATGGCCAGGAGATGAGTCAAATAAAGTGCACTTGGTTAGTGTCAATACTCTTTGTTTACTCAAAATTCATGTAAATAGTTAGAGGATTGGTGTATTATGCTTCATGAACCATTTCTAAGAGTGCTAGTGACTATTTTCTACCTACACATCCCCATCACCTCATTTTTCCTTCTTTGTCTAGATTGATCTAAACAAGTCAAGTGTTGCATATGTTTTGGAAGGGCATGAACATCCTTATCACATGGTTATTATTTTTGTTTACACATGTAGAAGTCAAAGAATAAGTAGGATTGCCCCATTTACTAGTTGGAGACATCATTGAGGTTTATAGACATTATTTCATCAATTGAAAAAGTTTGTCTCTCTCGTAATGGTCTCAAATCAAAGGATACATGTTATTTACACTCTCACATTTCATCATGACCACTCTTTCCTTTCAAATTTTAATCTCAAAGGGTCATGGTTGGAATAACACAATCATAAATCAAACATAGTTAGGAAACTTTGTGACTGTCACCTACAGTCAAGTGTAAAGGAACTTTGAACAATCATGGTGATGAGATAAGAAGACTTCAAAGTGTTGAGGAAACTCTAAAAGTGTGAATAATATAATTAAGATATTCAAAGAGGTTTAGTGATTAGTTTTGAGGACCAATTCTTAACACATTCATATATTAGATCATCAACTATAAACAATCTTCAATAATGACACCTACAGGAAGCTCTAACAAAGGTTTGAGGAGATTTGAATGAAAGTGTTATAACTCATTTGAGACCTTCATTGTGGTCTAAGATCATAGAAAAGGTCATTTTGACAATGGTAAAGTCATAATATGGCAGACAGACTTGAGACTATGATCATAGGTTTAAAAATTTGCATTTTAGATACTTTACCTTAACTTCTCTAAATCACATTTTGTTCATATGCTATGCCACTCTATGGTAGAGTGCCTTGAGGTCTAGACAAGCCTAGTGGCTTATCTCATATATACCAAGCCTAGGGTAATGTTTTAACATGAAAAATTTGGTGGGTTGATCAAAGGAATATAATGTAAACAAGTTTCTAATGCATGCATATTTCACTATAGATATTCAGTTGTATTTGAAATAAATAAAACCTTAATATTGCAAGCCTATGGCATAATGATGGTATAGAGGTGAGAGCATGATCTCAAGGCAAGAATTGAGCCCTTTAAATTTTGAAATAGTTTTTATACCTCAAATTAAATCAAAGGAGTTAATACATAGTGGTCATACATAGGACATTACCTATAGGAAGACCCCATGGTTTCTCAAACAGAGCATCTACAATCTAACGATAGACCCATAGTGTTGATAGTGAGAAACTAAAAGCAAATCCTACAGACCTAGATGCTCATATATGATAACTTATAAATGATGAAATCACCTTATATGGATACAAAGGGTATAATTTAATACCTTCACACTAATGACCGCCTACAGGGGCTTCATGATTTCTACCTAATGTATATCTGTAGGTGACATAATCTAACTGTAGACTAGTTATAACAAATGGGAGATGTGAGATCAGAAGGTTGAGAAAGATGTAAAAGGAATGAATATGAGTGATACCAATCCCATAATGGTTATATTAACTTCATACTATGATTACATGAAATAAATAGAGCAAAATAAGTTTCCAACATATAATCACAATTCTAAGGTTTCTTAAAACCCTGCACAATACACAATCATATAAGTTTGTCTTAAATTTTATGAAGTTGAGGACTATAGAAAAGTGATCCAGACCTAAAAATTTGTGATTGTGGTCCTCATTAACCAATATAGACTCCTGTGGCCTTAGTTTTTCAATATAAATAAGGGAATTACCCTCTATTTTTTCTCAGACAGAGGATACTCCTAGGTAGTCTAATCTACAAGCATAGTGGGTGAATGAAGAAGGGATGAAAGGAGAAGGCTTGGATAACTTTATGGTGTTTTCTATAGTTTATTTGGACATGAAAAATTATGAAAAAACACCCATAGTCACTAAAAACCACTCAGAGGTGTTTATAGGTGATTAAGCACAATTAGGCCTATTAGGCCTAGAACTAGACCTAAGCCCTTTAAGGGTCTAGCTTAAATTTTAGGACCATATGAAACCTAAAGTATAATTTTAAGCCTTAAATGGGAGGTATAAGGTTTATTTAATCCATCATTTTTTAATAAACCACTCAGAGGGGTCACTTTTGACCTCAAACCATGAAAGGGGTACTTAGAATACATGAAAAAGCTCGATAGGCCAACTTATTTTGTTCACACATGTACAAAAACTAGCATGGTTCCACAAGGATATAGGGGTAGTTTATTAATATCCTAAAACTGGTTTTAGTGGAATTTTTTTGAAGGTTGGACATCAAAATTTTATGAATAATCTTTAATAGTCTAAATAGCTCAAAACCCTCCTAAAACCTTATCTTTGACCTGATGGAGAAAATATCACTTGAGATGCAATAAAGAGGGGTACTTTATCTTTGGAAATATTTTATAATTTTTTAATACTCTCTAAGACTCTTGGACATAAAATTGGTTTGTACCCTACTTGTATGGACAAGCTAAATTTAGGGTTTTTTACAAGTTTTTGATTATTTTGAAGGTGCAGAATGGAATTGGTAGATGAGAAATATTTTATGAGGTTAAGAGGGACTTATTATAAATAAATATATTCATATATCTCCATATAAAATCATATAAAAATATCTACTACATAGTTCACTATAGGCAGTCTTAGACAGATAGTGAAAAGACAAAGTGACTGCCAAGTGAGAAGATGAGAAGTCTAATTTTTGATATTTTTAAGGTCTGCTTGATGGATTGGAAGGAAAATAAACTCTAATAAGGTGTATTAACACCTATTTAATTTATTTTTTTATAAATTTAATGCCACTTGGATGACAAATGTGAAGAATGAGGCATAGAAGACCAAAGAATGACTATAGGTAGTGAACACACGTGTCATGAAGAAGGCTAGTGGTGAGGTAATCACCTGATGAATATCACACCTTTTTTCTAACCCCCATAATATATTTCATATGTGTCAAGTCTTCCTAGTTTGGTTTTGAGTAGTCAACAGATGCCTTATCACAAAGGTAGTTTCAAGAAGGTAGTTGAAGGTCTCTATGCCAGTTTCAGAGGGTTTGTCATAGTTTACATGGACACTTATCCAAGAATACCTTCATGGTATGTTTCAAAATCCATTATACTAAAATGTAAATGGTATTCATCACTTTAAACTTTTTACTATGACCCTTAAGCTCCACTTCTTATCTCTCTTCTCACATGCTCTATAAATGCAAGCCTTTTTGGCTTTGTAAAAGAATCCATACCTTTTATGGTGAAGCTCTACTGGTTTGATATTATATTTTGAATTTTAATTAAATATTTAAAATCTATTTTTGAGTTCACAAAATTATTTTCTAAGTGTGTGAAGTAGTGTGTAGCGAAATTTCAAGTGATTAGTATATATCCTTGCTTTCTCTTTGCTCTTTCAGGTTTGATGTAAGAAGTTTCCACTCTAACAGGTCACATGAAGTGCAATCAAGTTAATTTGTCTATTTTTAAGTTTAAAGAGTAGGCTTAGTGTCTAAAATATGACCTTTGATTCACTCACCTTTATTATTTCAATACATATCACCTCCATGTTTGAAATACTAATGTTAGAGCAATTCAAGATTTTGAGACTAGTGTTGTGAGCCATGTTTCTTAGTACAATTATATGGTAGTAAAATGGAGATATTTTTGGTGTATCACATCATTAAAGTATTTTAATTTCATGTTACTTCTACCCCCTTTTCATCTAAGCAAATTATTAGTGTAGGTGATAAGCAAACAAAGTCATATCTAGGGAGCTAGCCCATAAACCTAGAGGTTTACCTCTACTATAGGCAATATACAGGCCTAGAGGTAATCTAATGTTTCCAAAATATTAGAGTAAGCTTTAAAAACCATCTATAGGGTGAAATATTTGGTGACAAAACATATCAATGTGCTTTGTACATTCATTGAATATTGGATTTATGAACAAGCTTGAGAACACCCTCATTATTACAATACATGATGGTAGATTTATTTTGTGGTACTCCCAATCCTTCCAATATGTGATAGAACCATATCGATTCAAAGGTAGTTCATCTTGTAGCATTATATTCTACTTTAGTGGAAGATAGATAAAAAAAGTTTTGTTTATTGATCCACCAAGATATAGGACTAGATCTAAAAAAGAACACATATCTAGAAGTGGAATTTCTATCATCAATATTTCATGCATGATATGAGTCTAAATATCTTGTCAAGAATAAATTATCACTATTATTATATTCTAAGCTAAATCCCATTGTACCTTTGATATATCTCACTATCCACTTTATTAATTTCTAGTGATACATATTTGGATATTGCATGAGCCATGAGAGATAGTTGATAACATAGCTAATGTATGGCCTTGTATATGTTAAGTAAATAAGACTCCCAATCAACTACCAATAGAGAGTTGTATTCACTTATGGTGATGGATCTGTAAGATACAACTGAAGCCTTGTCTCCATATGTGTATCAATTGGATTACTATCCACAATCTAAAATTTCTCAAGCATTGTCTTGGAATATTTTAATTGGGACACAAATATGTGGTGTTACTTTTTCCATACTTCTATTCCAAGAAAATAGTGTATAACCCTGAGATCTGTCATGTCGAATGATCAGTTAATATCTTTCTTGGTTTCATCAATCATCTTCACTAAACTACCAATGATAACTAGATCATCAAAATACATAACAATAACCAAATATTGCACTTATATTTGAGGTGGATATTTGGATCATAGGGATTACTATAGAATCCTTGTTGAATGAGATGCTCATCAATTTTTATGTACCAAGCTTAGGGAGCCTGTTTGAGACCATACATAGATTTGTTCAGTTTACATAATTTTCATTCATTACTAGAAGTGATAAAACCTTCTATTTTTGTCATGTAAACCTATTCTTATATATATCCATTGATAAAAGTACTCTTTACATCCATTTGATGAATTATACATCTAAACTGTGCAACTAGAGAAAATATCATTCTGATAGAGTTGATTGTATCCATATGATGAAATGTCTCCTCATAATTTATTCCTTCATTTTGCACATAAACCTTTGCTAAGAGTCATGCCTTGTGCTTGAAAATACTACCATCTAATTTTTATTTAGTTTTGAAGACCCATTTATAGCCGATTGGCTTCTTCCTTGGTGAAACATCTAAAAACTACCTTATGTTATGTTTCATCAATGATTTAAATTTTATATTCATGGCATATTTCCAAGGTTTAGACTCTAGGTATTTCTAAACTATAGAGGGATATAATGATTCTATAACTATGCTAATTAGGGACATATTAACCTCATATTGAGTCATATTTTGATTCCTTGGTCTAGTAGTCAATGTGTCTAGAATTCTATCTAGTTTAGCATTTCTTAAAGTACTTATACCATTTAGGCATAAGTTGAAATATTCTTATGGGTGGATATAAATTATCTAACTGATTATCCCCATCATCATTGTCACCTTATGTGATGTCATGACCTTATAAACTATCTATAAGTATGATTACATAATTAAATGAGTTTATGGAAGGAAAATTGGTTGGTTTTACATTTCTCATAAAACTCTACATCTCTACTTATGATATTTTCCTTTTTTGAGGATCCATAAGTATATAGGCTAATGAATCTTCACTGTACCCTAATAAGATGTAAATCATGGATTTATTATGCATTTTTTTTCTATTATTTTTAGGTACATGCATATAAGTCTTACATCCAAAAACTTCAAGATGAGCAATGGAAGGTTTATGCGATGTACCTTATTATGGAGTCATATTGTCAAGAGCTTTAGTGGGTGACTTGTTAAATAAATAAACTATTGTCTTTACTATCTCTACCCAATATGTGCATGCTAAAATTGAATATTCAATCTTGAAATGTACCATTTCCATGATATTACAATTATGCCATTCTACAACACCATTTTATTGAGGAGTGTATGGTGGAGTCATCTATCAATGAACTCTGTGTTCTTTTAAATAAGCATAAAATGATTTATTGTGTATTATGCCCCTCAATCTGAGTAGATAGCCTTGATTTTATGACCAGTTTCAATTTCCACTATTGCTTTGAAATATTTGACAGTACCGAAGGCTTAGACATTGGTATTGACAAAATATACCCACATTTTTATGAGTAGTCAACAATAAAGAGCATAAAATATTTAAATCCATAGTGACAAGATCATATTGGTATGCATTAAATATAGCTTTCTAGATACTCTTGTGGAACTTTGACCAAATTAAGTTCTATGTTGTTTGCCTACTAGATAATTAGGACAAAGATATATATTTTTATTGAATTAAGGAATCCCATGGACCATGTTATGATATATTAGTGCATTTAAGTATCTAAAAATAACATGACCATATCTATGATACCACAAATTGCTTGAAGCTAAATCTTAAGCTATAAGTGCCTGATTGCTTAATTAAACAAAGTATAGTTGGAACATTTTACCAGCTCCTAAGGTTTGTGCAAAAAAAGTGAGAAAATTGACTTATATTTGATAAAACACATCTTTTTTTACCTTTGTAGTCAAAATCAACCTTTAGGTTGTGCTCAAGTAACTGACTGGCAGAGAGTAGATTCTTTATGAGCTTGGGGACATATAGGACATATGATATTTTAAAAGCATGTTATCTAAGTGGTAATAAGATATAACCAATGCCTTAAAGATGATAATATGAATCATAACTTAAAGAGACATGATTTTTATGAGAAGTCTCATGCATACTATAGAACCAATCTTGTCTTCCAGTCATGTGTTGAGTTGTACCTAAGTTGACATACCAAATAGAACTTATTTGATGAGAATGTGTAGCATATAATAAGTAATCATGAGAGTGGGTGTCTTCTTATTTGACAATGTTCCTTTGTTGGTGTGATTTCTTCTTCCAATTACCTTTCTTCTAACCTTTTCCTTTTTGTGGATGTGATGATTCTTGGTTATTAGGCTTCTTATTACTTAAGGAGACATATGTGAATGAGTTATACCAACAATCATTTAGGTCATGGCATTTATTTACATAAATGAGGAAATTTTCTATTGTTTACTTTCTTGTGAATTATGCTAACAACCTTTGAAAAAAAAAACATGATCTATCTCTTCCCTTTATGTTGATGAGAGGTAAATGCATGTTATTCTAATTCTTATATATGCATAGACTCTTCTTATTGTAACATGTTTACCAACTTGTCAAAATATGGTTTCTATTAAATGATATTCAAATTAGTCATGAATATACTATAGGGGTGACAGTGCTCTCAAGACTATGGATATAAGAGAGGCATTTGTCACTTGTTGCCCAATGCTTGGCGTGAAGCCCTCAGGGTTGAAACACATCATATAAAAGCTTATACTTTTTTACTGGACTTAAATTTGAGTGATTGAAGTTGAATCTAAAAATGGAGAATGGTGCCTTCATTTTTGGCCTCATATACTATTTGGAGATTTTCCCAAGCTTCCTTAGTTGTTGTAGCCTCACAAATATAAGGTTGTACCTCAACCGATACCCCAAAAAATATATTCAATTTTGCCTTATAGTTTGATTTATCAAACTTATGATATTAATCAACATAAATGGTATGTAAGGTGAGTGTGCCATTCAAAACAAGCTAAATGTCTTCAAATTTTAGATTTGTCTTGATTTTTGTTTTCCAGGTAGCATAATTATCACTGCGTAAAAGTTGTAAGTCTGTAGAAAGAATTTTGGGCCATTTCCATCCATTATGTATAATTTGAAAAAAGGTGATGGGTTGGTTATTTATCACTCCAAGTATCAAGGTTTCCCTTTTTATATACCATCAGACTGATATACTAAACATTTCTATATATGTGTCATTCCTATATACTTGTCTATATATGAAAGAAGCTTTCCATTTCTCTATACCCGAGGGTACATGAAAAATAATAATATGTGGTACCTAAACATTACTAAAATAGGTTATACCAATAATTATCACCTTATTAAATAGGATTTTGCATATGTGGGCATAAATTATTTATATACTTGGAATGTCCACCTGTCAAGATTTACACCTTTCAATTGAATCGAACGGATAATGGAGGGATGGATAAATGAAAATGTTTAAACTTATTCTCTCTGATGATTTTATAGGGATGATTCCAAGACATCATTTTTTCAACTATGTTAGGATATGCATGTTATAAATTTATCATGATGACTCTACCCATAAATGTGAGTCAGAGGCATCGCTTTCACCAAACACTACGATTGTGCATAAATGCACTATTTTATTTGTTTTAAAACATATATATCTATAAAATATGTTTTAAAATACCTTTTAAAATACAATTTATAGAATTTTTTTTATAGATGGAAAATAAAGCATCCTCCTTTTTATAGTTTGATAAACAAAAACTTTCCTTTCCTCCTTTTGTTTTTGTTGATATGATGAAAAATGCCTCCCCATTATTTCAAGTAGTTGAAAAATTAATATAATGAGGGTATTAAACCTTATACTTATGTCTTGATTCAAGATTTCACCAAAATGAAACACTAGGAAATTTGGCTATGAACAATATCAAACACTTAAGAAAATAAATCTAGATTTAAAGTTTATACTTTGAAACTTTTAAGGAAAGCAAACTTAAATACCACCAAACTTGATTTATAGCCAAAATATTTGAAATTTTACTTATAAATACACCTTTGAGGATATATTCACATGTTGCCTATCTAGAGTGAGCCACCAGAGCACAAGCTAGGGTGTTCCTTTGGAGTGTAGGTATGCCAAGGGATTTTCATGTGGAAGTTTTTTTTTTTACATAGTAGAGATTTATAACCATACATAATATAGATACAATGGGACACAAATGAAATACATTTGACATCTCCAAGGTAATATAAACACAATTGATTATATCAAGCATGCTTCTTATATATTCATCAGTTTTTCAGGGCAATAAAAAATAAAGGATTTTATGACAAGTCATATGCTTACTCATGGCTTACTCAATCCAAGAGAAATATAGAAAACTACACAGTATTCTCTTTTGATAATGTAGTAAACTACTGTAGGTCACTTTATTCAGGTCACCTTGCTCAAGTTACCTATCCAAATGCATTTAAAGCATATCTATAAGTATGAAGTATGGAGTAAGTAGAACTTGTTGGATTTAATTATAATTATTGTAGGAGTACTTGGGATCTTCCTCCCAGGGTCCCAAATGATTTCTCCAAAACCAAAAATAAGAGCATGAATAATATTTGTATTTAAATAAATAATTAAATATTATAAACACATGTTTATATGATAACTAAATGCTTGTAATATAAGAACAAACAAACCATAATCCTAGAAAGTAGGATCATAACAAACCACTAACAATATGAGTAAATTAATAGACCCTCATAGTTACAAGTAAAATAGACTATGTTGAATAATAGCCTAATAGTAGCATTGTCATATCCTTCATACCATGAAAAACAAATAAGTCTTCCTTTACTAAGGTAGAACATTCTTTTCATTCTCAGTGAAATGTGCATGACCAAGATCTTGGTGGTTAAGGTTAAGATATTTTTTACCTTTATTGTTTTCAAATTATCTTGGGTAGTAAATGATCTTAGTTCTAAGTTTATGGAACCACACTTTCACCTAGCCACTTCATAAGATTCTTTTACCCAACAGTTGTAGGAAACACTAGTAGTGTCGAACACAAAGTTAACATCACCTGAAATCCACACTCCCTCATATTGGCATCTATATTCTCTATGTATTGGGTATTTATTTTATATATGTGGTTTACCTCCTCTCTACATCTACACTTTCAATGTAGGCTGACCCATGTTCATTTTCAAGTGGAATTACAATGTGGTGTTCTCCATTTTCAAAGCTCATATATTGCTTCTTGAAGCACATGTATGCATTATTTATGTACCACCATGGCTTTATAAATAGTTTTAAGTAGTTCTAAAATTTGAATAAATCAATGACTAAAAAATATATACAAAATTTCACTTCCATTATATCAATAGTCACATTCTTTAGAATCTTCAACGGTTGCACATGAGTTTTATTTGTCATGAAAAAAAATTAGGTGAAGGCCTCAATGAGGGGATTCCAATTTTTCCCAAGCCTCTTATGTAATAATTTTAACTTCATTTTTCATGTCAATGAGAATGTCACACACTAACCAACCATTTATAATTACATTAATTAATAACTCGTGATCATATCTAGTGTTTTATGTAGTTTTAACTTTATTCACCCTTGCTTGGCATGGCGTGGGTCTTTTTATTGCCCTGTGGCATATTTTATAAAATAGTTATTGATCATGGGGATCATTACCTATAATATAAATAGGGATAAAATATTATAAAGGTCATCCTCTGCATCCTCTTCCCAAGTATTTGGTTGGAGTGATTCTTTGGCTTTGGCCTCCAAATTGAGAAAATGTTAAAACTTGCCTTTCAAGTTATGTATCACATCTATCACTTATTGTAATTTTTCCTTTAGGTGTAATTAATTAGGATAATAATTGGTATAAGGATATACATGATGTAATGCATCTTTTGATCTAGGTTTGTACCATGGTTGAACCTTTTCACATGGGGAAAATGATGATTGGAGCTAGTATTAGGGCAACTTCATGTCATGACATTCACTTTTGGCCCTTGTGGTGGTTGAGACCTCCCACATTTAGTATCCACTATTATTATAGGGGCATGATGTACATCATCCCTTCCCCTTTCTTACATTTAACTTTTATGTAAGATTTGCATTAAGGTTTGGGCATTCTTCCATCCTATGCTCACCTCAACAATACCTACAATTAGGAAACCATGGGAAATATATTTCATAGTGGTCAAGGGAACCACACTTGTATCATATGCATAGAGGAAACCATTTTACACATCATCTATTACCTTTTTCCTAGTAATGGTTTTGAAAACCATATTGTTCTTGGTTTTATTTTTTAAGTAAAACCATTGTTTGTTATGCTTCTCATTCATACATGATGTAGAGGGCTTCATCAACTTACATATTATGAATGGAAAACACAATTCATATGTACTCTTACCTCTATAGTTTCCCCTAGTTCTGATCCTTTCTCTTGGTTTCAAAACCTCTGTATTTCTCTTGCTTATCTCTTTGTCCTCTTTAGTACAATTATGAACCTTTGACATCAGTATTATCTCAATAACCTTCCACTTATTCCTTGATTTATCACTCACCCATATTTGTATTCACATATTAGTCTTTATACTATTTACTTAGTTCTAACTTGACCATTTTTTAAACTCAAATACATTACAACTTGGTTTAAACTTGTTTCTAGTTTCCTATGACTCTAAGGCAATTTATTTACATCCACATTATTCTCAAACAAGTTATATATACCCAAATAATTAATCCAAAATCTTCTCAAACAATCTTGACAACTTTCCTTGCTTCTTTCTCTATCACGATCTCTCCTAGTAGCCTTTTTTAGGCTTATTTTCTTTGTATGAACAAGTATGATCTCACCTTAGAAAACTAACACCCTTTTACATTACACTCTATCTTCTCCTTATAATCCACAAATTTTATAGACTCAACTCATCTGCTAGACTAATTTTATAAGCCTTCCTTATATTTTGTTTAGGCCTATTAGGCTTCCTTTGCCCTAATCCACACTCAGTCTTGCTAAACCATACATAGGGGTACATGCAAAAAAATAAAATTAAAAAAATATATTTAAGCACCATAAAATCAAGATATTAACCAAATATCATTCCTTTTTTATGATTAGAATTTTTATAAATCTAATTTGAATATAGAAACCCTAACATAGGGTTGTATGCAGACTGTAAGACCCAAAAGGGTTGATCTTGACATTTTGGTTTCTCTAATGACTTGAAAATGATTGTGATTATTTATTGAGGGATATATATTCACTATAAACCTTAAAAAACTCATTAAACCATACATTGACACCTCTGTTCATGTTATCCACACTATTTTGTTTTTGACTGTGTTATTCAATAGGACAATTTACACTTGTAAGGAGACATAATGATGTTCTAAGTTTTCAAAAGGGTTTTTAATATCTATGGAGGATTAATTAAATATTTTATAACTCTATATTCCTAATTAAATCATAAAATACCTCCTTTGACAATTCAATTTACTCCTTTTACAAATTTCTAAGTTGACTGTGTGAAGTTTCCTAATCAACTACATGTCTATGTTAGATTATTCATCCATATACATGAAATCAACCTGAGAGAATGTATATAAATTTAAGAACATAGGAAAATACACTTAATAAAATTTTAATAAAGTCAAAAACTTGTTTTTATTAATGCACTCTGTACATTCTCTACTTCTCTCTTTCATCTCCATTATATACACAATAAACACAAGCTTTACAATCAATTTTTGTCTTTCAAATAAAGAGTTTACCATTAAATTTCATGGGGTTCATCTCATTAAATTTTTAAAATCTAAACCCCATAAATTCCCAATACAAATAAGGACATGTACAAGTTCTTTTATTCCTCATAAATCACCTACCTAACTTCTTAACTTCCTTATGTACGTTGGGGAAGTGCTAACTACCTAACCACTAACACATTTGTCAAAATGACTAACTATATGATTTAAGTATGTAATGAGGGTAAATTTACTCATTACATAATCTAATCAACAAAGATAAATTCTTAATACTCGTACAAAAATGAATCATGACCCCCAAAACTTTGATAAAAGATTCAACATGTGAAATTAAACCAAAATTTATAAAGGTGGTGATGGTCCTACACCATACTACCAAGGAACAAAGGAAAAATTTCCATGAAAGTTATTACTTGTCTGACATTGATGTTCTTGTTCAGTATCTCTTGTTTAATGGCATCTCCTCATAGATACCATGGTATATTTGAAACATTTAGACCTTATTTATGCTTAGTTAAACTCATGATGGCTCCTACTTTGTTCATCTCTCTCTCTCTTGATTTGTATATTCAATCTAATCATGGGCAACTACTACTTTTTATCTCTCCTCCTATGACCTGCACATGAAGCAAACAAGTCAAATAAAACCATTTCTCGCTTGGTATCTTGGATTTAAATTTTTTCTTTGGATTCAAACCCTTATTCATATTGACTCAAGATTGCCTTCAATGAAAACTCAACCACCATGATGGAGTTCTCATCTCCTAGTTGAATCAAAGCATTTGATTCTTGCATTATTTGCTACCATAACTACTTCTCCTCTACTTTATACTCATATACATCAATTTGATATTCCATTGGTTCCAAGTAAGAAACCTTAAGCTATTTCCATTCAAAATTTTCAAGCACTTTAAATTTTCTTATTCTTCATGCTCTACTTTTACCACATCATAGATCTCTTCCTACTTGTCAAGAAATCCACTTGGTGATACTGTACCTTCTTATCCTTCCATTAGCACATTTAGTAGCCAAAATTTAATCTCATATAATTAATCTTCATCATTTTTCATATCAACATACTCATCAAAAATAATATTTAAACAAATACTTTTTACTTCTTTGCTCTCTTCAAGGCTTTCTTGACTAAAAACTACCTCCTTCTTGCTTGTCATAAGGCATGGTGCTACTGCAAACTCTCTTTATCATTCTTCTTCATCTATTGGTTCACCTTATTTAGGGTAGCATAGAATTGTGTCACCATACTCAACTATCCAATCAATTTATTCTTCATCATTAACATGTTGCTCATGATTCCAATGTTCTTCATCTTCACTCAATATTTTACTTGTATGCACACATTTTAAGAATTCATTAGTCATAAATATTTAAGGCTTAACTACCCCTTTTCTTCCTCTTCTAGGATGCCTTGATAAAATTTTCTTCATTTGTCTTCTCTTGTTCTCTATCAACTACTTAAGAGGATATATCACTTTATTCTTGATGTATACATAAAATATTGGTCTCATCTCTTCCAAGACTTGTTATAAACTTGTCAAAACCTCCTTCATCTCAACTATATCCTTTTCTCTCTCTAGTTCTCTTTGCTTCACTTCTATCTTCTTGTGGCATTCCTTAGTCATCAAGCCCTTCATCTTTCTTGTACTCTTTACAATCTCTCTCTAGGTATCACCTTGACCTTTCTTATTCTTATCGATAAGCCTACCTAATTTCCTTATTTGACCTCACCTGGGTCTATCTCACTTGAATCTCTCTCTTTTTGAGTCTCTTTATTTCCTATCCTCACTTAGGAATCTTATCTCTTCTTAAGCTCTCTTCTTGAGCTTCTTTCTTTGAGTTTTCACGAACTCTCTTATTTTTCTAGGCATTCTTGGATTAAGGGATTTATCCACACCTCTCTTCTCTTTCACTAAGATTTATTCTTCTCTTTCACATACCTACAACCCTTTCACTATTTCTTGCAACCTCATTTTCCATCTCATAATGACTTCTCAAATAATCTTCAATGCCTACTCAATCGTAAAATTCATGCACATGTAACCAACAATGTCAAAAATTAAAAAATACCTCTTATAAAATGTTCTTGATCTCATACAAAAATGATACAAAGGGTTTCATCAACTTACATATTATGAATGGACAACACAATTCATATGTACTCTTACCTATGCAATTTTCCCTAATTTTGATCCTTTCTCTTAGTTTTAAAACCTCTATATTTATCTTGCTTATCTCTTTGTATTATTTAGTGTAATTATTCACCTTTGACATCAGTCTTATCTTAGTTAGCTTCCCTTTATTCCTTTATTTATCACTCACCCTTTTTTATTCACATATTAGTCTTTATACTATTTACTTAGTTCTAACTTAACCATTCTTTAACTCAAATACATTGCAACTTGGCTTAAACTTGTTTTTTGTTTCCTCGACTCTAATTTAATTTAATTACATCCACATCATGCTCAAACAAGTTCTATATACCAACCTAATTAATCCACAAGCTTCTCAAACAATCTTGACAATTTTCCCTACTTCTTTCTTTGTCACAGTCTCTCCTAATAGCCTTTTTTAGGCTTATTTGCTTTGTACAGATGGGTACAATCTCACCTTAGGAAAATAACACCCTTTTATAGTACCTTATATCCTCTCCTTAGACTCCACAAAGTTTATAGACTTAAATAATTTTCTATACCACTTTTATAAGCCTTCCTTATATTCTATTTAGGCTTCCTCTACCCTAATCCACACTTAGTCTTATTAAACCATACACAGGGATATGTGCACATAAATAAAATTCCAAAATATATTTAAGCACATTAAACTCAAGATATTCACCAAATATAATTCATTTTTATGGTTAGAATTTTTATAAATCCAATTTGAATATAGAAACCCTAACATAGGGTTGTATGTAGACTATAAGACACGATAGGGTTGATCTTAAAATTTTGGACTCTCTAATGACTTTAAAATGATTTTGACTATTTATTAAGGTCTATCCATTCAATATAAATCTTACCAAACCCATGAAACCATACATTGACACCTCTGTTCATGTTATCCACACTATTTTATGTTTGATTGTGTTATTCAATAGGACTGTTTACACCTATAAAGAGACATAATGATGTTTTAAGTTTTAAGAATGGTTTATAATCTCTATGGAGGATTAAAAAACTATTTAATAACTATATATGCCTAATTAAATCATAAAATATATCCTTTGACAATTTGGTTTACTCTTTATACAATTTTTTTAGTTGACTGTGTGAAGTTTCCTAATCAACTATAGGTTTGTGTTATATTATTCTTCCATATACATGAAATAAAATTCAAATAAAGTTAAAAATTTTAGAGACATAGGAAAATATACTTAATAACATGATAATAAAGTCAAAAACTTGTCTTTATTAAATCACTCTACACATACTCTATTTTACTCTTTCATCTCCATTGCATACATAGAAAACATAGGCTTTACAATCAATTTTTATCTTTCAAATGATGAGTTTATCATTCACTTTCATGGGGTTCATCTCATTCAAATTTTGAATCCATCCCCCATCAATTTTCACTACAAACAAGGACATGTACAAGTTATTTTATTCTTTATAATTCACCTAGCTAACTTCCTAACTTCCTCATGTATGTTGGGGAAGTGATAACTATCTAATCACTAACACATCTGTCAAAATGACTAATTATATGATTTAAGTATGTAATTAGGGTAAATATACTCATTTTATAATATAATACACAAGTATACTATTGGGAAAAATTATCCTACATATGAAATTTTTGCCTAAATGGATCATGCCACTCTCTTGGACCATTTAGTAACTTTATACCCCCATGACTAGTCCCTTTTTGGTCTTGAAGGTCTTGGTGTGGTGTGAAGAGTTGAGAAAAATATTTGTGTAATGGGTGATAAAATGGTGGAAAGATAAGATAACCTCATGACCCTACCACATGTCACTTTCAAGCTTTTGAAACACTTTAAGCAAGTTTTAAGGTGAATTTGGAGATTTTGAGGAAAAAGCCTAAAAATGGGTCTTCAACTAAAAGTGAAGGATCCAGCTAGTTTCTAGGGTGTTCAAGAATTAAATTAAATGAAGGAGGTTTTCAAAAGGTCTCATATATTCTAATGGGTCAAAAAATGAGGTCTAGAGAAGCTATTATGCCTAAAAGACCCCCAAAAGTGCATTAGATGACTTAAGGGTACTCAAAATAAAAATTTTAAGTGAAAAAGTAACTTTTTGAGGAATTAAAATTGGTTTATACATATTAACACCTTATTAGGGCATGTTTTACCATTTTAGACATGTTCAAGGCCATTTCAAGTCATTTAGAGTGGATGGGAGGAGTTTGGGAGCAAAAAAGATGCATTTTGGAGCCTTTTATAGCTTTGGTAGAACAAATTTTTGAAGGTTTTGATTGATATAGAGGCTAAAATATCATATGAAGTCATACATATTATCCATAATATCCTATAATAGGCCTCTAAAATCTGATTCTAGCATAAGAACTAGTAGAGGTAAGGGAAATCTACTGACTACAAAATAGGCATGAAACATGTTGCATATCATTAATGGAATTAAAAACATTTAAGAAGGTTTAAAAAAGGAATTAAAGTTAATTTAAATCATATAAAATCTTTCCAAAGTTTTTTATTTCATAGGTAGGCTTCTAGTTCTTCATGCTAAGGAAAAACCATTTTGGGTAGTATTGGACAACTCTATGAGAGCCTTAGGTTTTCACTTAGTAAGGTTAGGAGAGAGAGAGTTGGGACATAATATTTTGGGAAATGATAGGGAACCTAATGTAATTGAATTTTGTGTCATTGGTGTTATAGTTTATCTCCCCATATTTTTGAACAATCACTAACAATGCAGGGGTGTCTAGGTGGCCTACTCATCCAGATAGGGTCCAAGTTTTCTTTTGTTCCTTTACTTCAAAATTCAATGAGAAATAATTGTTTTATGGGAGTCATTTTAGGGTCAAATATGACCTATAAAAATTGGTTTCATAAACTAATTCTTCCCAAGAAGGTACTTATGGCATAAAACCTATTTTCCTTGTTATCCTTGTAAAAGGTCCATTTAATCAGTTTTAGATAAAAACCTAGGTTAGAGGGATAATGGGCATCATAATACTTATGAAACATCAAATGAATTGAGTGATATTTTCTCATCAATATTAATCATTTTATCAAAGCCTTGATGGGTCAAATGAGGACCAGTCTTGCATGGCGAAACACCATCTACATCAGTATTTGTCTTGTCTTAGAGTGAAAGAAGGTAATGAGTAGTTTCAAGATATTTATTTGAGTGGAATTAATGAGCACAAAGTGATGAGGGAATAATTATTTTCAAATTTCCAATGGAGATAGAGAAATATAATCATATAAAGCCTGCCTTGTTCAAGAAATATCTTGCAAAATCCCTTATTAGCATATTTTAAGGTTTTGGCTGAATCCTATGTTTCATTTTAACACCATTTACCTCCTCTAATGACCTTAAAATTGGTTTGGATAATTGGTCCTAATGTACATTCTTCCTCCATGGTCTCCGTGATTGTTTGGTAATGGATTTTATCTTCATGATGACCTCCATTTTGAGTCTTTTATCCCCACTGCCTTATCACTGCCTTTACACTATTGTACGGATTCATTTTTACTCCATCACCATCAATTTTCCATCATCCATCATCCATAATATTCATCACCCTTCCATCCTATCCCTTCCCATGAAAACATTATCAAGAAGGGGTCAGGGAAGCCAAAGGCCATCATGAATATGGAGGATGGTATGCAACCATAGAACCATGCTAAACTGAGATGAAATGATGACCTATAATAGGTAAAAATAGTAGTCAAGATGGTTTTCAGTGGAATATTGTCTTGAAGGACTAGAGTGAATATTTATCACATGGAGAGAGTTTAATCATCACTCCAAATAGCTTAAAAGGAAAGATAGGTTTACTAGTATTGTATTAGGACCTTTCTCAAGGTCATTTCCACTTTAGTCCATATAGGTAGTTTGAGCAAGCTCCATCTACAACCATAATTTGAGGATGAAGGAGAGGGGATACTTCCTTTTAGGGTTTTGGATTAATTGTCTCTTATTACTAGTGAAACCATATAGAAAACTAATAAACATATTAGTTTTCACCTATAGGACAATGATCTAGTACATAATTGGTGACCTTCTTAAGGTCTATACACAGTCCTCAACTATATAAAAGGTAACCTAAAACCAAGTCAAGGATGAGAGGAGATCAATCATGGTTTCAAGGAGGCCAAAGGCTTTTTAAAGATAGAGTGAAACTCAATGAGAGATCCAAAGAAGGTTAAATCACACCAAGAAGGGGTTGGTAGGTCTACTTAAGTATGTTTTAAAGTTATAAGGATACACAGTCTATACAAATGGAATACACACAGTCATAGAAGGAAGGAAAAGGCTTGTTTCCATGAGGATGGTAGTATGGTATAAATGAGATAGTTATTGGGGGTAATGAGAACAAATGAATAATCAAGGGTAAATTTAGATCAGTCAAACCCCAAGCTCAAACTTATGTGGTATCTCCTTAAGAATGCTCACTTACAACAATAGGGTTTTGAAGGTATATATATTGATGCATAAATATTGACAAAATGATGACGTTCCATGATTCATGATGGAGTCTCCTGAGAATGAAGGGAATAAAATTTTAATGATGATCAAATGAGATTAGGACATGAATGGATTCAAACACCTAGTGCTTAGTCAAGACTACATCTAAAAATAACCTACAACCACCCTAATGAGCCTATCCTTGGCATGAGAGGAAGGTTGAAGATAATAACATGTTCATGGGATTGTATTCTATCTTTTTGGAGTTCTAAAGTGTTTTTTATTCCAAAGAGACTCTTCACACACAAGTATGAGGCTTTACCCCCCAAAAAATGGCCTAATGCAAAGGCATATACCTTCAACCACACTTGAAATAGTGTTACAGTCAAGAAGGTAGGTATGAGCTCTTGGAGGCCTTCATCAGATGGTGACCTTCAGGGAGGTTTGGAGTTTATAAAAGATATTTTTATAATAAAGGAGATTCATAGACATCATATACCTATTGATACCCTTTTTAAACTCTCCAAATCATCTCAAGGTCTGTCATAGCCTAATACATCCACCTATAGCTACCTTTTAGTTTAGATAGTAAATTGGAGTTTAAAATAGATTTAAATTTGTTTGAAAAGAGGGTCGAATTAATTAAGAATTTGTTACTAATATGACACAATGATAATATTGAAAACCAATAGATGAATTGGTTTACATCTATAGGGGACTATTTTTTATTTTTAGAGATAGTCAATGAAGGCAGGCCTATCTCTAACGCAAGGGGTTCAAGTAAAATGGAGAGAGAGATTCATGATATGAAGGTTTCATAATAATATGTAATAATATAATAGAGTCAATTTTGACTCAAGAGCATGAACATAGTCAAATTCACTTAAACACTACTTTTACATACTGAATACCCTATTTTCACACAAACCACATCTTTCGAGCACAGTCCAAGACAAGAAAATATGTGAGAGTATGGGAATTTATAGGGTCTTGGTTTTGATTAAGGAAAATAATGGTTTCAAGAAAGATCAAGGTTCTAGGAGTTCCCCCCATGAAATGTTTACAATCATAAAATGAACAAAGTCGCATTAACCCCTGCACAGTTAAAACGAAATACATAATCTTATGTGTTTTGGCAATGAGCAACATTGGTAATGAGAAATAGGAGTTATAAAATATTGGGGGAGGTGTGGGATGTTGATAAAAACTTGTACATGGTCTTATATTCCTTTTAAGTTATTTCAAACCCCAAAAAATGATTTTAGAGTGCCCTCGAGTACTCATAGACTGCAAGAACCTTGTTTATAGGGTTTTCAAACAAAAAATGGAATATCTATGGATTGAAATATGGAAAAACCCTAAAAATTGCTGAAATAATGGGGTATAAGGTGTATTAAGGGATTTTAAAGGTTTTGGGTTTGTATGGAATTGTACATATAAGATACAGGGCATTGTGTGTAGTTGGGCACAACTAAATACTAATTAGACCTAATAAAGACCAAAAAATGGCTATAAAAGTGTCTTTCAAGTGGATTTAAGATAATAAAACTGGTAGGAAGCAAGAAAATGATAAAGGGTGGTTGAAATGGGGTTTGGTTTCTCAAGGTGAACTTATATTTGTCCGTACAAGAAGGATTTGACCAAAAAAGTGCTAGTAGATAAGCTTAGACAAAACAAACTTGCAAGAGTGACGTATGGTGAGTTAGTGTTTTAAATTATTTATACATTGATTTAGGAGTCCAATGAGACTAAAAAAGAATTATTAGGGTCTTAATTACATTCAAATAAGAAGGTGACTCCTTGGAGTAGAGTTAGCTCAATAACCTTATCAAAGGCTGACATTGAGACAAGAGTAAAAGTGAGATGTTTTATGGTTATCATCTACTTCATATGACCTTGGAGGAGACTCAAAGAACCTATAATAAATTGAGCATTCGTTCCCTTGAAACACTCACCTGCAACCTTCTCAATGCACACAATCCTATCCCTAAGCATTGAAAGGTGAGAGTAGGTGATCTTTGAATGAGGTTCTTTTCAAATAAATGGTTCATAAGAATGTGGCAGTTTTAACTCATCAAAGGATGAAGTCAAGATCTTCCATCTCCCTAATCTCACCTAAAATGATGAATCTAAGGGTATATCTTTAAACTCATGAAAGTCATGAGGGTGTAATGGTTTATAAAGTGAGTTTTATATTCAAGATAATGGTTCATGGACCTTGAGGTATGGATCCATCAAAAGAATAAAAATGAGGACCCTATGACTATGGAAATATTACTAGATTTTATAGATAGGTAATGTAATGTAGATAAGCATAAGTTAACTGGGAGTGAGCAATAAGGAGTCTGTATAGTCTCAAGCCTACTAATAATCACAATGAGTAACTAAGTAGTGAGAGAGGTAGTTTCAAATAGTTTTATCCTTAACACATGCTTACAGGGTCTACAAACAAGGCTTGTGAAATGTTATGCTTGAAAAAATTAGTAAGGTTAGAGTATAAGTATGGTCTTAAGGTGGCATATCTAATCAAAGGGTGACCTATAGGCCCCAACCTATAGGTCCTCTTTTGTCCAACCCATGTTTAAGAAATGAGGCCCATAAGATTATTCATGAAGAATAGACTTTTTTTCAAATGATTAGAAAATTTATGAGAGTTTAAAAGGAGGTCATAATCTAGTTTCTCAGTGGACAAGACTCAAAATCATAAAGACAGTCAAGACTTTATAATGAATACATAGGTTATGAAGGACAAGATAGCCATAATAGGCCAAAAGGGAAGCTTGACATAAGGTGGTGATCATTGGTTTCTTTATAAAATATAATATTTAAAAATTTAACCATGATGGAGTAAGTAATGTGGTGAAAACAAGGCAAAAAGGAAGAAAACTTAGTCATATAACTTTACGAAGCAGGCAATATGCCATTAGCTTTTGGAAAAATGGGTCCACAGGTCAAAATATGCATGATCTAATCAAAAAATTTGATGGAGAGGCTCATTATGACCTAATATACCTGTAAAAAATATTTTTAAGGTTTTTTGATAAGGTTAAATATTCACTATTTTAGTACAGTCAACCCCATGTCTAATCACGGTCAATATTAGAGCCTATCTTGGAGGAATTGGCCATTTTGGGGCATTTACAGATCAAGTCAAAGAATGAGATTTAGTATGAATGATATCCATAGAAATAAAATAAATTAATGCCATAATCAAGGTCCTAAAAAATATGTAAATACTCTATGTTCTTACATAGACCTGCTGCAGTCAATAGGCAGCCATTGGAGACCAAATGAAGCTTTGCCAGTTTTGAGTGAAAATGAGAAATTTAAGCCTTGGAGAGGTATTAAAACAAATAATTATGATTTTGGAAACCTAAAATTTTCCATGAAATTTATAAAATTCAAGTTTTAAATATATTTTTTGAATAAAGACAAGTTTAGGCATGGAGGAAGCAAACAGACAACTCAAGTTAAAGTTTGGTAAAATTCATCTATAGGAAAAAGTATGCATTCTCCAATCATGAAAATTTGTAGGATTGGTAATAATGACCTAATATACCTAAAAATAATATTTTTAGGGTAATTTGACAAGTGGAAGTGCCTAATATTTATACATAGTCCCCTCTATGTCTCATAATGGTCACCATTGGTATATGCATGCTTCTTGGAGGTTTAAGGTATAAAAAAGGGTTACAAGATTATGGAAGTGTTTGAAAAGAATAATGGGATGATTTTAATCCTATTAAACACATTTTAAGGGTGTTCACACTCCAAAAATCCATGTAAACACATAGGCAAGCTCGAATCCCCATAGATAGTCTTAAAGGCGTAAAGAGCAAAGTTGGATTTTTGATCATTTGAAGAGGAAAATACAAGTTGAATCAGGTAAGGAACATTTAAACATGGTGGTTTAATCCTACATAATCCTACATGTGTCTAATAACTCCAATATCCTAATTTGGCTAATTAGGCCTTAAAGCTTGTTTGAAGGCCTATAACACCAAAAGACACTTTCAGACCTTCCAATGCAAGAGGACTTCATGAAGGGGTATTATGAGATGTTTCAAGTTACATGAATGTTATTTAAAGAAAATAAGATCAATGAGAAGGTCAAATTGGTCCTTTGGAGGAATTTGAGTTTTTTTAGGCCTAAGACACCCAGTTTTAGCCCCTCTTCATATGCTTGTATCTTTCATACCATGAAGATTTGGGCCAAATGATTTTAGAATGTTTTGATTACCCCTATGTAATTGAAATTATTTGGGGATTTATGTTGGTAAAGGGTCTGATTTTTATGAATAATCACTAAGAGCATAAGCATGTCTAGAATGCTTGCAAACCCATAGGCAATTATCTTTATGTATGTATCTTTTCATCCCTTCCAGATGGGATAAAAATATTTAAATAATGTTTCAGGAGTATATGGTCTAGAGATACATGGAAAGAAGTGGTGGAATAGAGGTCTGCATTTTATGAATAATCATCAAGAAGGTGAGCCTGTTTGAGATATCAAGGGAGCTTTTTGATTAGTTTTGTGTTTTTGGACTCATGGGTCTATAAAATGGCCTAGAATCACTTGGAAAACACTTAAAGTGTGTAGAGGAATCCATAAAGATCCTGTCAAACCTATTTTTAAAAATATTTTGACATGTTTGGGTGCCTAAGAGGCCCATAATGGCTCAAAAATACTTACTTTTATAGGTATTCAAAGAGAGAAATGGTCTAAATCCATGGAAGAGGTCTAATGGGACCTAAAACATAATTATATGGAACTTTGATCTATTCACAAGGGTTTTTAGGGTGCCTTACTAAGCTGAAGGGTCAAAAACCCAAGTTTTTTGATATTTTATGGATTGTAGCAGGTTTAATGGTGATTTTCACCATTGTTGCAGGTCTTGAGAGTTGTCCAAATATTCATTTGCTTCCTCATATGCATGTTAAAAATGTATATAAGTCTGATTCAGGTCCATAAGTTGTTCTTATGATGCCAAATGGTCTTGGGAGTAGGTTTCAAGGTAGTTGGTTAAAGATGGCTCAAGCTTAAGACCTCCATCAATGGAGTCTATGAGAGTTATAGGTTTCATGGATTTTATTACAGGTTTGATTAGAAAAATTAAGTTGAAAATAGGAGATAGCCTCAAAAATAAAACTCCAAAAGATAACCTCCATGGTCAGTTAAGCACCAAATGCCAACTAACTATTTACCAAAGGATTCTAGAAGAACAAGTAGACAGGGGTGTAGAAGTCTAAGAGAGATAAGTTTGGAGGTTGGGAAGACAAGTGGAGAATTCAATGTGTTTTCAAAGTCTTTGGAGAATTTTCCCTTGTGAGTGGATCTTGACATCATCAGCCTCAAATGTTCTTGTCTTCTAGTGTGTTTTTTAAGCCAATAAGAGGGCTTAAAGACTCTTTGGACTAATGAGGATTATTTTTTTGAGCTTGGTTTAGTGATAATTTATCCAAAGGTGGTTGAGACCACATGGAGGGTTGTTATGCCTCATTTTATTGATTTTTGAGTGCTTGTTTATTCTCTCTCTCTTCCCTTTTCTCTTATATCTCCCATTTTCCCCCATTTTTATAAGATATTCTCATTTTATAAGGTAAAACCCTATCAAAATTTGTAATAAATACCTTTTGAATAAATAAATATTACTTTCCACCAATCTCTTGCCTATAGCTTGTGTTTAACAAGCTTGTGTATGGTGGTTTTGCAAAGAAGTATTCTTCCATGCCCATTATCCTTCTTTCTTGCCTCTTTTTAGGTGTTTTAAATATAATTATAGGTATGAAATTGATATTTTTTCACCATTAATATATGTTTGATATGTGTTTTATAACTCCTTTTTGCTTCATCTATTTCTTAGTGAGCCTAGTTTAAGAAATACTTATGCAAATCAACTAGTTTGTGAGATTGTGTGAATAAAGATTATCCTATGTTGAATTAGTGTTTGTTTCAAGATTATTTGAGTGTCATTTAAATTTGGTACATCACCATTTTAGTTTTATTAGTCATCCTATACCCCCTTTATATTTTTTTCCAAGAATATGTATTAGTTTAGGTTATCTACCAAGAGGAAGTTGGCCTTCTCTGGAGGTTCAACCTCACTATAGGATACCCACAGCTTGAGGTTGATCCAATAATATAGATGGGAGTGAAAGAACTTGAAAAATATCTAAAAAGGGTGAAATTATATGCTAAAAAAGTTTTTGGCATGCCCAATGGGACCATTTTTGAAGAATATTGGTCAAGTTTGATGTTGGTTTGATCAATTTACAACGGTTATAGTTTTCATCTTTTGGTATCTGGAAACTCTAAAAAACACCCAACATTATGGTGGTAGAGAACTACCTATATTTCATGCCAAAGGTGACTCGAAGATCATATTATATAGATATTCCTTTTAAATTTTTTGAATTACCTTTAAACTCAACAAGAAGGTTAATATTTACTAACACTCATCCCTACAAAGGAAACTTTCCTCCTAAACTAGTTTCCAAGTTTACCTTTGTAAGAAGACATTTATTTCCTTTTGTGGCCTTCATTATCCAAATTCATTTTGACCTTAATAAATATGACCCTATCCCAGTGGCATCCCTTAAAAGTGTGCCTTACTTTATAGGAGACAATTCTACAACCCCTTTTGAGCACCTTAGAGATATAGCCAACTTTTGCAATATTCATGACATCAATGAAGAAAATGTGGCTATCAAGTTATTGGCCATCTCTTTCAAGGGTAAGGCCCTAAAATGGTATCTAAACCTTACTTCTAACTCCATCACATCATGGGATAAATTAGATTATGCCTTGTTTAAGAGGTTTAAAGATAAGAGTGACCACTTGTCACTTTCAAAACATTTAACTACAATCAAGAGGGATCCTCAAGAGGTTATGTAGGATTTTGATACCAAGTTTCAAAAGATATAGGAAATGATTATTAATTTTTTTATGCTTATTCCTAACTATGCTTTCCTTGACTATTTGAAATCTCTCAATAGTGACACTGTAGTAATGATTCAGTCTATGGGAGGAAACACACTATTGAATGCTTATGAGGTGTCAATCAAAGTAGAGAATAGTCTAGTACAAGCTGACAAGCTTAAACCTAGACCACCAATGTATTTGTTTCCTGAGATTCAAACACCTCTTATCATCATTCCTCCACTTTTTACCATTCCACCTATGCCAAAAATTACTGTCATACCTACACCAAAGCATAAAAAGGCTTCAACTAGTCAATCTAGTGACTCCCAAGAACACAAGAACTTCCAAGAACTCAAGAGCATGTTTCAATACTTAAAAAAATAAATTGGTGAATGTGAAGAGGTAAAAAGATCAGTTTAATAGACATTATTAGGCCCCATATTAGCATTTTCAAGCTAATAGGCCACCCTTCAAAGGAAATTTCCAAGGCCAAGGATAGGGGCAACCTAACTATGCTAGGCAAAATAATTACAATCCTAACACTACAAGTAATTCCAATACTTTGGTTCCTATTAAGAATAACATTTATCAAGAAGGTGAGGGTACTATTCCTTGGAATCAATCATTCAATCAATCTATTGTCCCAAACATTGAGTTCAATCAAACTTTTAATGATCAATGGCAGCAAGGTGATAGCTATGGATTCAATCAATCTCTTATAGCTCATAATATAAAAGTTCCTATGATGAAAAACTAGAAGAGAATCAACAAGGCCAATGGAATAATTAAGGGCCAAACTAATTGGGTGCTATAATGATTAATTATGAATAGGAAGAGTGTTATGCATTCAATCATTAGGCTAGTTCTATCCAAGAAAACATTCTAGTGGCAACCAATACAAGGTTCAAAAGAAGGAACATGGAGGGACACTAGGAAGAAATAAAAGCATCTCCCACTCTTCCTCCTTTAATATAAAATCTAAATGAACTACTACTACTCTAAAGGTCTCAATAACTTAGAGTAATTAGAACCAAGGGAATACCTTTGTACCCCAAAATTCATAGGTTCAAACATGGTTGTGGCTCACAAAGCATATGAAAAATTTAGTGGTTTACCCATCAATATTTTTGAACAAACAAAGAAGTCCAATGTGAATGTTCCTATGTGGGACATGATTTTTATGCCTAGTTAGGTGGATATACTTCTAGAGGGCTTGTCAAAGATCATTGTTTTTGAGAAGCCACCAAACAAGGAAAATGTAGTTCTCACAAATGAAACCAAAGGGGCTAATGAAGGAAAATAAAAAAAGGTGTTCAAACCTCCTCCCTTACACATTTCTATAATCATTAAAAACTCTTTGGTATATAAATGCATGGTAGATAGTGGAACAAGTACTTCAGTAATGCCAAAGTCAATAGCAGATCAGTTGGGTTTAAAACATGAACCCCAATCCAAGGGATTTTTATAGCTTGATGGATCCTCTACCAAACCATATAGTATTATCAAAGGTCTAAAATTTATCCTACATGCTTGTCTTAGTGTTTTAGTGGCTCAAGATGTAGTGGTTCTAGAGGTGCCTCCTCACTTTGCTCTATGCTTATCTAGAGAATTCATAGCTTAAATTGGGGGTTACCTAACAGCAAATTGATCCTACATGAATTTTAGGACAAGGTATGGGACCAAGGTGTCTATCAAAGCTGAGCCTATTGCCCAATTTCACATTGAGCCTTATGGGCCAAGTAGCCCAAACATCAATTGTACCATTCTAGATGAATATGACCACTTGGTTGGTAAAAAACTAAACACTCATCCTGAGGGAATATCTGATATGTTTTTGGATGAGTTATGGAGTGAGAATAAAATACTTGACCTTTTAGGAGGTGTTGAATAAAAAGACATGGGAGTCTATTTCTTGTATGAAGAGATTGAGTTCATGCCATCCCTCACTAGGCCACATGAAGATACTAGTGGTTTGTGGAAATTGTTCTTTGATGGCTCAAGGAGAAAGCATGGAGTAGGTACAAGTGTAATGCTAATATATCCCTCTAATGACAAATAATTTTTATCTTATAGGTTACAATTTATTTGCTCTTGCAATACAACTGAGTATGAGGGCCTTATCCATGGTCTTCAATGGGCTAGTAAAAGGGAAATAAATTAGTTATAGGTATATGGGGATGGTGAGATAATAATACATTAGGTCAAAGGTTAAAACACCATAATGAACCCCTTAATGAAATCCTACAAGAAGAGAGTATGGGACATACTTGAAGAATTTGAAGCCTTCAACATCTAAGCATTGCCAAGAGAGAAAAATCAACATGATGATAGGTTGGTAGCTATAGGGGGATCAATTTGACATCCTAAATGAGTTGAAGAAGGCCAACATATAGCCACATGTCAAAGTGGTAGTGAGACCATCAGTGCTAGACAATGAGACTCATTGGTAGGTCTTTGATAATGACAAGTAGATTACTTATTTCCTTCAGTAAAAGGTAGAGTTTTACTCAATTAACTAAGGTAAACTTTAATAGTAGTATGAGGATCAAATTGTTTAGCTAAGGTCTAACAAAATTACTAAAGGGTTGGTCACCCTTGAAAGTCTTTTTCATGAAGGATATCACATGAGGAAAGATAAGGTAGTGATGTCTACTGATGAAGAAAACTATGAAAGAGTCCTTATCTTTAAAGACAAGCTCCTCAAGCTTATAAAGGTGAGAAATGAGGTAGAAAGGTATGCTTTCATTAAACTTTGTATGGAATATTTAGACATATTTACTTGGGAGTACAGTGATCTGAGAGGTTTTGACCCCAAGCTAGCCTAACACACCATAGAGTTGGAGGCTAATTTCAAGCCTATTAGATAGAAGTGAAGGCTTATCAACCCAAATAATAAAGATTTGAGGAAAGTGTTGACTAAATTAATTGAGTCCAATATCATTTTCCTCATCAAGCACTCCTTATAGGTAGCCAACCTGGTGCATGTGAGAAAGAAGAACAGTGAGATTTGGTTATGTGTGGACTTCAAAGACTTGAAAAGGGTCTCTTTGAAATACCATTACCCCTTTCCATCCATGGAGTAACTCCTTCAAATGGTTGTTGGTTCAAAATATTTCTCTCTTTTGGATGGGTACTCAGGGTGTAACTAGGTGCTAGTAAGAGAAGAAGACTAATACAAGACTGCCTTCACAACAAATTAGGGCACATATGCTTATCAAAAGATGACTTTTGGCATCTAAAATACTAAAACTACTTTTCAAAGATCCATAAACATGGCTTTTTAAGGTTTTTAAAGTTAGATGGTGCTTTTTTACTTGGTTGACATAACAATTTTCTCCAAGAAGGCTAGTGAACACTTAAACCATTTGAGATTGATATTTGAAAGATGTAGAGAATATGGTATCTCATTGAATCCCAAAAAGTGTGTGTTTAGTTTTGATGAGGGAAAAATCTTGGGATAATTGTCTCAAAATAATGACTAGATATTGATCCTAATAGAATAAGTGCAATATTAGCCTTGTCTTTGCCCAAGCATAAGAAGGGACTTCAGAGTTTCCTTGGGAAGATAAACTTTGTGAGAATGTTTATACCTAGTTTTACAATCTTATTCAAACCCATTATTGCTATGTTATAGAATAATCAGGCATTTAAGTGGTTGAGAGAAGGTAAATTAGGATCTGAGGCTATCAAGCAAGCCATTTCCCAAGCACCTACACTCATGAATCTTGATTTCTCAAAGGATTTCATATTATATGCCTTTGCCAACATTGAAAATATATGAGTTATGTTGATGAAAAATAATGGTGAAGGACTTGAGTAGCCAATTACATTTTTTAGTCAAGGTCTTGAAGGGTATGAAGTAAGGTATACTTTTGTAGAGAAACAAGTCTTTTATAGTGGTAAGAAGCCTTAAAAAATTTATACCAATGCTCTATAATAGAAAAATATATCTTATGGTGTCTCATCTTGGAGTGATAGACTTCCTTCTTAACAAAGACCTGAATGAAAAGAGGGCTAGTTGGATTACAAGGGTCATGGAATATGACATAAAAATCAAGATCACTAAGCTAGTGAGAGGGAAAGGGTTATGTGAGCACATGATGGATGACCTTCATGAAGATAAAGAGGTTGTCTTGGTGACACAAGACAACTCATAAATAAATGCACCCCCACCTGACACTAGCTAGCTCCAAGATATGACAAGATTCTTGATAACAGGTGAGTGCCCTCAAGGTATGGATAGGGAAAAAATAAGGTATTTTAGACTTTAATCCATACCTTATGCATTGGTTTATGGCGTTTTTATTAGAAAAGACCTCAATGGAGTTCTTCTTATATGCATAGACAATGATTAAGTGCTAGATTATTAGAGTAATTCCGTGATGGGCATGCAGGAGGTCATTTTGCCCCAAGGACTATAATAGAAAAAGTGATGAGGACTGGTTATTATTTTCCCAACCTATTCAAGGATCAATATTCATGGGTGAAAAATTGTTAAAAGTGTGATATCTTTTTAGGCAATAAAATATTGGTAGAACTTCCTCTCAACCCAATTCATGTACAACATCCCTTCATGCAGCGGGGTTTGGACTTCATAGGAATGATCAATCCACCTTTTAGTGGTGGACACAAATGGGTAATACCTACCACTAATTACTTCACCATGTCGGTGGAAGTAATTGCTATAAAAGGAGCCAACTAGACAACAATGTTAGACTTCTATGATAGTATAGTAATGAGGTTTGGTGTACTAGTAATAATTATTTTAGATAATGCCTTAGCATTTGGTAGTATGATGAAAAATGAGTGGGCACTTCAATTGGGAATCTACCTTGGTATATCTTCCAATTAATAACCCCAAGGCAATGGACTTGCAGAGTCAACAAAAAAAACTTGATAAGGATCATCAAGAGGACTATGGAAGTGAATCAAAGAGTGTGGCATTCAAAGTTAAGGACAATCTTATGGGCTGATAGAGTGACTCCTAAGGTTGCCATTGGAAACTCACCATTTGTCCTTGTATATGGGATAGAAGACAAGTTTACCATCTCTCTTGAGTTACCTTCCTTGGATTTATCCCATCAGCTTGAGTTGATGGAGAGTGAACCTATGAGTGTGAGGATGGTAGAGCTCATGGATCTTGAAGAAACAAGGGACCTTGCGATGAAGACACTAGAGTCACATCAAGATCAAGTCAATAAATACTTTGACAAGAGAGCCATAGCAAGGTACTTCAAAGAGGGGGATCTATTCCTCAAGTGGGATTCAAATAAGGCCAATCCAAACAACCATACTAAGTTTGATAGCTTATGGAGTGGTCCTTATTCGATCCATGGATGCAAACAACATAATGATTTTCAGCTTGCCTAGCTAGATGGAGAGGTATTACCCATCCCATTCAATGGGATTCATCTAAATCCTTATTATTATAAGAGTTTATAGCCATTGTATATATTAAACATTTTGTATGGTTTTTCATGTTTTCTTCTAAGTGCCTTCTGTACATCCTTTTTAGTTGTGTGTTTTCTTTCCCTAAGTGCCTTGGGCACAGTGTTGGTTTTTTTTCTTGTTGTATTTTTTGCTTCAAGAGGAATTTTTGAGAAATGGATAGCCTTGTATCATTTTCATATCAATTGGGAAGAAATTCTTAGGACCCCATATGCCCCATAGATCAGACAAGGTAATTAATCTATTGCATAACATGCATGGAATCCCAAGAGGTCACCAAAAATGTTGGCCAAAATTGGTATACATATGAAATTTTTTCCTACATGGATTAGACCACTCTCTTGGACCATTCAATAACCTTCTACCCCCATGACTAGTCCCTTTTTGGTCCTGACTTGATGATGTAGTGTAGTATCTAGGGAGGTCTTGGTGTGGTGTGAGGAGTTGAGAAGAATCTTTGTTTAGTGGGTGATACAATGGTGGAAAGATAAGAAAAGATCATGACCCTACCACATGTCACCCTCAATCTTTTGAAATACTTTAAGCAAGCTTTAAACTGAATTTGGAGATTTAGAGGAAAAGGCCTAGAAATGGGTCTTGAACTATAAGTGAAAGATATAACTAGTTTCTAGGGTGTTCAAGCATTCAAGGGAATAAAGGAGGTTTTAATAAGGTATTAAATATTATTATGGGTAAAAAATGAGGTTTATAGAAGCTATTATGATTAAAAGATCCCCAAAAGTGCATTAGATGACTTAAGGGTCATCAAAATAGAAAGTTTAAGTAAAAGAGTAACTTTTTGAGGAATTCAAATTTGTTTTGACTTCCTAACACCTCATTATGAAAAATTTTACCGTTTTTGACATGTTAAAGGTCATTTTAAGTCATTTGGAGTGGAGGGGAGGAGTTTGGGAGCAAAAAGATGCATTTTGGAGCCTTTTAGAGTTTTAGTAGAATAGGTTTCTGAAGGTTTTGATTGATAAGGAGGTTTATATATCATATTAAGGCATCCATGGTGTCCCTAATATCCTCTCATATGCCTATAAAATCTTATTCTATAAAAATAACCAGCAGAGATAAAGAAAACCTATTGGCTACAAAATAGGCAAGAAACGGGTTTTCTACCATTAATGGAGGTCCATGCATTTTAAAATATTTAAATAAGGATTAACGGTAATTTAAAACATATAATTTTTTTCCAAAATGTTTTATTTAATTGGAAGAATTTTTGTTCTTCATGCTAAGGAAAAACCATATTGGACAGTTTTGGACAGCTCTAAGAGAGCCTTAGGTTTTCACACAGTATAGTCAGGAGAGAGAGGGTTCAAATATAATATTTTGGGAAGTGATAGGTAAATTAATTTATTTAAACTTTATGTATTTTTTATATATTTAATCTCCAAATATTTATGAAATCACTAACAATATAGGGGTGTCTAGGTGGCCTACTCATCCAGACAGGGTCCAAGTTTTCTTTTGTTATTTCACTTCAAAATTAAATTTGAAATAATGGTTTTAGGGGAGTAATTTTAGGGTAAAATAGGAAATATTATAATTATTTTCATTATATAATTACTCCCAATGAGGTACTTATGGCATAAAACCTATTTTCCTTGTTATCCTTGTGAATGGCCCATTTGATCAGTTTTAGAGAAAAACCTAGGTTATAGGGATAATGAAACTCATAATCCTTATTACACATCAACTTAATCAAGTGATAATTTCTAATCAATCCTTATTATATCATCAAAACCTTTTTGGGTCAAATGAGGACTAGTCTTACATGATAAAACACCATACAACAGTCTTTGTCCTATCTCTGAGTGAAAGGAGGTAATGAGTAGTTTCAAGAGGTTCATTTGAGTGGAATTAATGAGCACCAAGTGATGAGGGCATAATTATTTTCAAATTTAAAATTAAAAGAGAGAAATCCAATCATAAAAAGCCTACCTTATTCAAGAGATAGCTTGCAAAATCCCTTATTAGCTTATTTTAAGGTTTTGGATGAATCTTATGTTTCATTTCAACACCATTTACCTCCTACAATGACATTCAAAGTGGTTTGAATACTTGGTACCTATGTATGTGATTCCTCCATGTCTCCAGGATTACTTGGTGATGGGTTATATCTTCATCATGACCTCCATTTTGATTCTTTCATCCCCACTACATTTACACTATTGTAGGGATTCATTTTCACTCCATCACCATCCATTCTCTATCATCCATAATATTCATCACCCTTCCATCCTATCCCATCCCATGAGAAAATTGTTAATAAGGGGATAGGGAAGCTAAAGGTCATCATGAATATGGAGGATGGTATGCAACCATATAACCATGCTAAACTAAGATGAAACGATGACCTACAATAGGTAAAAATAACAGTCAAGATGTTTTTTAGGGGAATATTGTCTTGAAGGACTAGGGTGCATATTTATCACATGGAGAGAGTTCAATCATCACTCCAAAGATCTATAAAGTAAATATAGGTTTACTTGGATTGTATTGTGACCTTTATCAAGATAATTTCCACTTCAGTCCATACAGGTAGCTTGATCAAGCTCCATCTACAACCATGGTTTAAGGAGGAAGGAGAGGGGATACTCCCTTTGGGGGTTTTGGCTTAATTATCTTTTTTTACTAATGAAACCATATAGAAAACTAGTAAAGGAATTGGTTTTCACCTATAGGAAAATTATCTAGTTCATAATTGGTAACCTTCTTAAGGTCTATACATAGTCTTAGACCATACAAAAGATAACCTACAACTAAGTCAAGGATGAGAGGAGATCAATAATGGTTTCAAGGATACCCAAGGCTTTTTAAAGATAGAGTGGAACTAAATGAGAGATCCAAATAAGGTTAAATCAAACCAATAATGGGTTTGGAGGTCTATTTAAGTATGTTTCAAAGTTAAAAGGATACACAATCCATAAAAATAGAATACACAGAGTCATAGAAGGAAGGAAAAGGCTTGTTTCCATGAGAATGGTAGTATGGTATAAAGGAGCTAGTTCTTGGGGGTAATGAGAACAAATGAGTAATCAAGTGTAAATTTAGCGTAGTTAAACCCCAAGCTCAAACTTAAGTGGTATATCCTTAAGAATGCCCACCTACAATAATAAGGTTCTGAAGGTATATATCTTGATGCATAAAGATTGACAAAATGATAAAGTTCCATGATTCATGATGGAGTCTCCTGAGAATGAAGGAAATCAAAGTTTAATGATTATCAAATTAGATTAGGCCATGAATGAATCTAAACACCTAGTGATTAGTCAAGACTACATCTAAAAACAACCTACAACCACCCTAATGAGCCTATCCTTGGCATAAGAGGAAGGTTGAAGAGAAGAACATGTTTATGGGGTTGTAGGGTGTATTTTGGGAGATTTAAAGTTTTGGTGATGCAAAAGAGTCTCTACACATAAAATTATGAGGCTTTACCCCATAAAAATAGCCTAATACAAAGGCAATGACCTACAACCACACTTAAAATAGTGCTATAGTCAAGAAGGTAGGTATGAGCTCTTAAAGACCTTCATCAGATGATGACCTTTAAGGAGGTTTAGAGTTTGTAAAAGAGATTTTTATAAAAAAGGAGAATCATAAACCTCATATACCTATTGACACCATTTTAAAACTCTCTAAATCATCTCAAGGTCTATCATAGCCTAACACATCCACCTACAACTATCTTTTGGTTTAGATAGTGAATTAGAGTTCAAAATAGATTTAAGTTTATTTGAAAAGAGAGTAAAAGTCTTTAAGAAATTGTTACCAAGATGACACAAAGATAATATTTAAAACCAATACATGAATTGTTTTTCATCTATAGGAGGACCATTTTCAATTTTTGGAGATAGTCAATGAAGGTAGGCCTATCTCCAACACAAGGGGTTTAAGCAAAATGGAGAGAGAGCTTCATGGAATAAAGGTTTTATAGTAGTATGTAATGATAAAATAGATTCAAGTTTGACTCAAGAGAATTTAAAATCATGAACACAATAAAATTAACCTAACCACTACTTCTACATAGTGAATACCCTATTTTCACATAAACCACATCTTTCTAGCACAGTCCAATACAAGAAAAGATGTGAGAGTATGGGAATTTATAGGGTCTTGGTTTTGATTAAGGCCCATCATGGTTTGAATAAAGATCAAGGTTATAGGAGTGACCTCTGTGAAATGTTTGCAATATTAGAAAGAACACAATCCCATTAACCCCTACATAGTCAAAAGGAAATACACAGTCCTTTTTGCTTTGGTGATGAACAACATTGGTAAGGAGAAATAGGAGTTATAACTTATTGGGGGAGGTGTGTGATGTTGAGGCAGACCTATACATGGTCTTATCTTCCTTGGAAGTGCTTTAAAACCCAATAAAATGATTTTAGAGTGCCCTTGGGTACTCACAGACTGTAAGAACCTTATTTCTAGGGTTTTAAAAAAAATTGGAATATATATGGATTGAACTATGGAAAAACCCTCAAAATTGGTGAAATGATGGGGTATTAAGTTTATTAAGATAGTTTCAAGTTTGTGGGTCTGTATAGAACCGTACATACAATATACAGGGGACTGTGTGCAGTTGGGCACAAATAAAACCTAATTAGGCCTAATAAAGACCAAAAAAGGTATAGAAAAGTGTCTTGCAGGTGGAATTAAGACAAGAAACCTGGTAGGAAGCAATAAAATTATAGAGGGTGGTTGAAATGGATTTAGGTTTCTCAAGGTGAACTTCTATTTGTCTATACAATAAAGATTTGACCAAAAATAGGCTAGTAGATCAGCCTAGACAAAACAAGCTTGCAAGAGTGATGTATGGTGAGTTAGTGTTTTGAAAGGTTTGTACATTGATTTAGGAGTCTAATGATACTACAAAAGCATGATGAGGGTTTTAAGGACATTCAAATAAGAAGGTGACTCTTTGGAGTAGAGTTAGCTCAATAGCCTTGTCAAAGGCTTGAATTGAGACAAGAATATAAATGAGATGTTTTGTGGTTATCCTCTAATTCATATGAACTTAGAGGAGACTCAAGGAACCTAGACTCAGTTGAGCATTCATTCCCTTGAAATGCTCACTTGTAACCTTCTCAAAGTACATAGTCCTATCCCTAACCATTGATAGGTGAGATCAGTTGATATTTCAATGAGGTTCTTTTCAAATGAATGGTTCATAGGAATGTGGTGGTTTTAAATTATCAAGGCATGAAGGAAAGCTCTTCCATCCCCCCAATCTCACCTATAACCATGAGGTTAAGGGCATATTTTTAATCTCATGAAAGTCATGAGGGTTTAATGGTTTATAAAGTGAGTTTATATTCAAGATAATGGATCATGGACCTTGAGGTATGGACCCATAAAAAGAATAAAAATGAGAATCTTATGAATATGGAAATGTTACAAGAATTTATAGATAGGTAATTCAATGTAGATAAGCATAAGTGAAATGGGAGTGATCAACAAGGAGTCTGTACAGTCTCAAGCTTACTAATACTCATAGTGAGTAACTAACCAGTGAGAAAGGTAGTTTCATATAGTTTTATCCCTAACACATGCCTAAAGGGTATTAAAAATAGGCTTGTTAAATATTATGGTTGAAAAAATCAATAGGGTTAGAGTCTAAGTATGGTCTTAAGGTGGCATATCTACTCAAAGGGTGACCTATAGGCCCCAACCTGTAGGTCCTCTTTTGGCCAAGCCATTTTTTAAGAAATGAGGCCCAGATGAATATTCATGAATAATATACTTTTTTAAAAATGAATGTAACATTGATGAGAGTTTAAAAGGAGGTCATAAGATAATTTCTTAGTGGACAATACTCAAACTCATAAAGACAGTCAAGACTTTCTAATGCATACATAGGTTATGAAGGATAATATAGCCATGATAGACCAAAAGGGAAGCCTAAAATAAGGTGGTGATCATTGATTTATTTATAAAATATAATATATACCAAATTAAACATGGTGGAAAAAGTTATGTTGTAAAAAAAAGGCGAAAAGGAAGAAAACTCAGTCATAGAACTTGACCAAGCAAGCAACATGTCAAGAGCTTTGGCAAAATGTGTCCACAGGTAAAAATATGTGTGATCTAATCACAAAATTTGGTGGAGAGAATAATTATGACATAATATACCTGTCCAAAATATTTTTTATGTTTTTTGATAAGGTTAACTATTCACTTTTTTAGTACAGTCAACCCCATATCTAATCATAATCAACATTAGAGCTTATCTTAGAGGAATTGGCCATTTTGGGACATCTAAAAGCCAAGTCAAAGAATGAGATTTGGTAAAAATGGTATAAATCACCCATAAAATCATCCCATGCCATACTAAAGGTCATAAAAAATGTGAAAATACTTTTTATTACACATACCTCTTGCAGTCAGAAGGTAACCATTGGAGACCAAATGAAGCTTTTATCAGTTTTGAGTGCCAATGAGAAGTTTAAGCATTAGATAGGTATTAAAAACATGAATTATGATTATTTAAACCTAAAATGTTATATGTAAGTCATACAATAAAAGGTTTCAATTAAAATTTTGAATAAAGACAAGCATAGGCATGGAGGAAGCAAGAAGGCAACTCAAGTTAATGTTTGGTAAAATCCATCTTTAGGACAAAGTATGCATCTTCCAACCATTAAACTTGGTAGGATTTTTAATAGTGACCTAATATACTATTTTTAGGGTAATTTTACAAGTGTAAGTGCATGTTGTTTATACACAATCCCCTTTATGTCTCATAACAGTCACCATTGGTGCAAGTATGCTTCTTGGAGGTTTAGTATAACAAAGGGTTAAAAGATTATGGAATTGTTTGAAAAGAATAAGGGGATTATTTTAATAATATTTAACCCATTTAAAGGGTGGTCAAACTTCAAAACTCCATGCAAACACATAGGCAAGCTTAAAACCCTATAGGCGGTCTCAAAGGCATAAAGAGAAAAGTTGGATTTTTGATCATTTGAAGAGGAGAATACAATTTGAATTAGGTAAGGAACATTTAAACATGGTGTTTTAACCATATATAATACTAAATGTGTACAAGAACTCCAATATCTAGATTTGGCCAATTAGGCCTTAAAGCTTGTTTGAAGGTCTATAACACAAAAAGACACTCTTAGACCTTCCAATGCCATGTGAATTCATGAAGGGGTATTATGAGATGTTTTAGGTTAAATGAATTTTATTTAAATCAAAGAAGATAAATAGTAAGGCAAAATTGGTCCTTTGGATGAATTCGAGCTTTTTTAGGCCTAAGACACTTAGTTTTAGCCCCTCTTTAGATGCTCGTATCTTTCATACCATGATGAGTTGGGAAAAAATATTTTAGTATGTTTTGAGTACCCATATTTAATTTAAATTAATTTTGGATTTAGTTTGGTAAAGGGCCTAAGTTTTATGAACAATCACTAAGAGCATGAGCATGTCTAAAATGCTTACAAACCCTACAGGCAATTGCCTTTACATATGTATCTTTTCATACCTTCCACATGGGAGCCAAATATTTTCAAGAATTTTGAAGGGGTATATGGGATAGAGATAAATTGAAATAAGTGGTGGGATAGAGATAAATTGAAAGAAGGTGAGCCTATTTGAGCTACCAAGGGAGCTTTTTGACCAATTTTGTGTTTTTGGACTCATGGGTCCATAAAATGGCCTAGAATCACTTGTAAATCACATATAATGTGTAGAGGAATCCATAGATATCATTAACAACCTATTTTATAAAAGAGTTTGACATGTTTGGGTGCCTAGGAGGCCCAAAATGGATTAAAAAAACCTTACTTTTGCATATCTTCAAAGAGAAAAATGGTCTAAAGCCATGGAATAGGCCTAATGGGACCTAAAACATAATTATATGGCACTTATATCTATTTAAAATGGTTTATGGGGTGCCTTATTGAGTTGAAGGGTCAAAACCCTAGGTTTTTTGACATTTTATGGATTATTGCTAGTTTAATGGTGATTTCCACCATTGTTGTAGGTCTTGAAAGTTGTCCAAATCTTAATTTTCTTCCTCATATGCATATTAGAGACATCTTAAAGTATTATATAGGTCCAAAATTGGTTATTATGGTGTCAATTGGTCTTGGGAGTAGGTTCTAAGGTAGTTGGTTAAAGATGGTTCAAGCTTTAGACCTCCATCAATGGAGTCTATGAGAGTTGTAGGTTTCATGGAGTTTATTTCAGGTTTGAGGATCAAAGTGAAGTTGAAAATAGAAGATAGCTTAAAAAATCAAACTCCAAAAGATAACCTCCATGGTTAGTCAAACACCAAATGCCAAGTCAACTAACCATTTGCCAAAGGCTTCTAGAAGAGCTAGGGGAGGGGGTGTAGAATCCAAGAGAGAAAAGTTTGGAGGTTGGGAAGATAAGTGGAGAATTCAATGTGTTTTCAAAATCTTTGGATTTTTTTCCCTTGTGAGTGGATCATGACATCATCACCCTCAAATGTTCTTCTCTTCTAGTGTATTTTTAAGCCAATGAGAGGGCTTGAAGACTCTTTGGACTAATGAGGGTTATTTTGTTAAGGAAGATTTAGTGCTGATTGGTCAGGTGGTTGAGACCCCATGGAAGGTTTTTGTGCCTCATTTATTGATTTTTGAGTGCTTGATTCTTCTCTCTCTTCCCTTTTCTCCTATATCTCCCATTTCTCCCCAATTTTTATAATATATTCTCATTTGATAAGGTAAAACCCTATAAAAATTTGTAATAAATAATTTTTAAAGTAATAAAGATTATTTTTCACCTATCTCTTGCCTCTAACTTATGTTTATCAAGCTTGTGTATGATGGTTTTGTGAATAAGTGTTCTTCTATGCCTATTATCCTTATTTATTGCCTCTTTTTAGGAGTTTTCAAGTTACTTTAAAGTTTGAAATTGATATTTTTATACCATTAATGGAGACTTGGAATGAGTTTTAGAACTCTTCTTTGCTTCATTTATTGCTTAGTGAGCCTAGTTTAAGAAATACTTTTGCAAATCAACTAGTTTGTGAGATTGTGTGAACAAAGATTGTCTTATGTTGAATTAGTGTTTGTTTCAAGCTTATTTGAGTGTAATTTAAATTTTATGCATCACCATTTTAGTTTTATTAGTCATCCTATACCCCATTTCTATCTCTTTTCCAAACAAAAGTATTAGTTTAGGTGATCTACCAAGAGGAAGTCGGCTTCTCTAGAGGTTCAACCTCATTACAAAATACCCATAGCTTGAGGTTGATCCAATGTTATAGATGGGAGTGAGAGAGACTAGAAATATATACCACAAGATTTAAATTCTATTCTATAATATCTACATTCTTAATACTCGTATAAACATGACTCATGACCCCCAAAACTTTGACAAAAGATTAAAAATTTCAAATTAAAAAAATTGGCAAGTAAATGCCAATGCAATTATAATTCAAATTTGACACAAAACTAACATATAAAATTGAATCCTACAAACCTCCTAAGACCATATGAATTACTCATGACTCAAAACATGTGAAATTATACCAAAATTTACAAAGGTTGTGATTCTCTATCATACTACCGGGGAGCAAATGAAAATTTTCCATGAAAGTTAAAACTAGTTTGGCATTGATGTTCTTATTTAGAATATCTTGTTTAATGGCATCTCCTCATGGATCACATCATATATTTAAACATGTAGACCTTCTTAATGCTTGGTTAAACTTGTGATGGCTCCTCCTTTGTTCATCTCTCTCTTGTTTTGTATCTTTAATCTGATCGTGGGTAATTGTTGCTTGTTATCTCTCCTCTTGAGACCTACACAAGAAGTAAACAAGTAAAAAAAACCACTTATTACTTGGTATCTTGGAGTTCACATTTTTATTTTTCTACCAATCCTTCTTCATATTGACTCAATATTTCCTTCAATGCAAGCTCAACTGTCCTAATGGAGTTCTCATCTCCTAGTTGACTCAAATCATCTGATTCTTGCATTATTTACTATCATAATTGCTTCTCCTCTACTGTATACTCATTTATATCATTTTTATATTACATTGGTTCCAAGTAATACACCTTAACCTACAACCATTCAAAATTTTCAATCAATTCAATATGTACTTATTCTACATTCTCTATTGCTACCACCTCACAGATCTCATCCTACCTGTAAAGCACTCCACTTGGTGTTGTTGAACTTTCTTATCCTTATATTATCACATTAATTAGCCTCAATGTAATTCATCCTCATCATTTTTCACATCAACACACTAATAAAAAATAACATTGAAATGAATACCTTATAATTCTTTATTCTCTTCAAGGCTTTCTTGACTAAAAACTACCTCCTTCCTGTTTGTAATGAGGTATGGTGTTGCTGCAAACTCTCTTTTTCCTTATTCATCTAATGGTTCAACTTCTTCAGGGTAGCATAGAATTGTGTCACTATACTCAACTATCTAATAAATTTTTTATTCATCATTAGCATGTTGATCATGCTTCTAATGTTCTTCATCTTCACTCAATATTTCACCTGTATGCACACATTTTAAGAATTCATTAGTCATAAACATTTGAGGCTTGCTTGTGTCTTTTCTTCCTCTACTAGGCTGCTTTGATAACATATTCTCCATTTGTCTTCTCATCTTTTCTATCAACTACTTAAGAGGCCATCTCACTTTATTCTTAATGCATACATAAAATCTTGGTCTCATCTCTTCCAAGACTTTTTCTAACCTTATCAAAACCTCCTTGATCTGAACTACCTCCTTTTCTCTCTTTAGTTCTCTTTGCTTCACTTCCATCTTCTTTTGGCATTTTTCATTCATCAATCCCTTTATCTTTCTTGTACTCTTTACACTCTCTCTTTATGTCTCACCTTGACCTTTTTTCTTCTTCTTAACAAGCCTACCTACTTGCCTTATTTGACCTCACCTAGGTATCTCTCCTTTGACTCTCTCTCTTTTAGAGTCTCTTTCTTTCTTGTCCTCACCTAGGACTCTTATCTCTTCTTAATCTCTCTTCTTAAACTTCTTTCTTAGATATTTCACTAGTTATCTTATTTCTCTAGGCCTTCTTAGCTTAAGGGATTTAGCCACATCTATATTCTCTTTCACTTAGCTTTTTGCCTCTTTTTCACATCCCTGTAGCCTCTTCACTCTTTCCTGAAACTCATTAGCCATCTCACAACATCACAAACAATCTTCAATTCCTACTGTTAGCCAATTTTGGCCTACATATGAAACTTTTATCTAGTTTAAGAAGCTAAGAAAATTTATAGTTGCATGAGTGATCCAATGGTAAAATAAGAAGACCACATGTCAATTACAAGTTTTTGAAACACTTTAAGCAAGCTTAAAGTGTGAATTCAGTGATTTTAAAGAACTAGATCATCATGGCATGTCATGCAGGAATGAGTAGGTCAGTTTGGTTATGCATTTCACAAGTGTACTTGAGAAGTCAACCAAAGTTTAAGAATTGCATGAAAATGATGGATTTTATGCCAATATTATCCCCTACATATTTGATGTCTTGATGAGTTTTCTATCTCAAGATACAATCCTTCAAAAATGATTTGGCAGTATGGGATATGTTTAAGTACATCAAGTTAAGGCCACAAAAAATAAGCATTTAGATTCAAAAATACTCAACAAGTTTCAAGTTGAATGCATGGTCACCAAGTGGCATGATATCAAAGGCCAATATCAAAGATCAATGAAACGCAAAAAATCTCATGGAGTAAACAAGTCAAAAGATCCTGGATCAAGATCAACAGTGTGTATTCTCATGTACAAACATTAAGTGATGATTTGCATTTAAGGATCAAGGTAAATAAGTTAAATAAAAATAAATTGTGCATGTTTAATCATGAAAAGTTAGATCTAATGACAAGATTGAAGTAAAAAGGTTAGCTTATCTTGATAATGAATGTGAAGGTGCCAAGTATCTCAATCATGGTGAAATCCCAAGTAGATTAGATGGAGCACATTTGATTAGGAAAAATAAAATCTAATGAAGAACATCTGACCACATGTAAGTAGATCAATGATGGAGGTTAAAGTCAAAATATCAATAATTTTAGATTGCACATGAGGCCATTACATCATGTAAGTGCATTGGATTGCATAAATTGATAAATAGGTCCATAGTTCTTATAATTGACAAGTGTTATAATATTGAATTTAGATAATAGATCAATGGCTGATGATGAAAGACAAGGCCAAGAGACTCCTAAGGAGATCAATAGAGTAGATTTGATCTAGATCCTAGGGAGAATCGAGATGAGGAAATGTTTCTATATTTGTAATAGTCATATATTTTAGATTAACAATAATATTGTGAGGAGATGCCACATAGGTAGACACTTCAATTTTAAGGATTTTGACACCAAATATTGGGTGTATAGAAATGAAGATCAAAATGTGATCTAGGGTACCAGAGTAAACCATGTAGAGTTGTATGCCACCATTAAAACTCATATCTATGTAAAAGTCTACTCAATCAGGTTATGAAGACTATCTTGGGTTTGAATTTATGTCTCAATCATGTTCTCCATTAAAGCTCAGTAGCCTGTGAATCTTCATCAAAATTATGGCTATATGAAAACTAATAAAAGAATTGCTTTTCACCTATAATGGACCTATGTTCAGGGTTTGGAATAGGGATAGACTTGTGACTATGAAATGAATGTCAAAAGGGAAACTAGATGAATGAATTCAAGTGATTGTCTGATAACATAAAGAACATATCAAGATAAAATATGGTGATGTAAGCTCATTAAGGAGGTTGGAAAATGCAGGTAGGGCATTCAATATAGTTCTAGGGTCTTTGGGGACTCTTACCATTTTAGTGGATCATGACTCATCATCCTCAACAAGTTCTTAATTTCTAATATGTTGTTAAGCTAATCAGAAGGCTTGAAAGCTTTGGGACTAATGAAAGTTAATTGTGGAGGTAGGATTAATGCTAATCAATCAAAAAGTAGTTGGGACTCATTTATTAATTTTTGCTTGCTCACTCACTTTCTCTCTTCCACTTTTTTTATATATTCCCCATTTCTCCCTAAGAAAAAGAGACTTTTATACTTTTGGCTTGCCCAAGCTATGCCAATTTTACACTGCAACACCTATATAATATAAAAAAAGATTGAATTCCTTCATTTACAAGCTAAATTGAAGTGTGTTCTATGAATTCATTGATGTGGTTATGTGAATTCATGCTTTCCTTTGCCTTTGTTTGAGTTTTCTCACCTTCATGAAGTGTTTTTTAGCTTTCACAGGGCATTTTAAATACCATTGATAGTTTGTTTATTATTTTGGAAGTGGATAACTACCCTCCCATACTAGATTGGTAGCTAGTTAGTGCCTCTTTATGAAATATTGATTTGAAAATGGATCAAAGAGTGAGTGAAGTGATATTTGTAGATTTTAAAGTCTTCATAGTGTGTTATGTGCAATTGTAAGTGTTTAAAACATTGGTGCATTACCTCCTTTTACATGTTTTCATGTTTAATATCTAATTTTCTCCCTTTTCCAAGCAAGAGATTAGTTTAGTTGATAGATCTAAAGGAATTTGGCTTTCTCTGAAGGTTCAAACTCACTATAGGATACCCAGAGCCTGAGGTTGTTCCCATTTTATAGCTTACTTGGAAAGAGCCTGGAAAACCCTCTCCATGGGTACAAATTAATGCTACAACAATTTTCCAATGTTCTTCATCTTCACTCAATCTTTCACCTATATGCACATAATTTAAGAATTTATTAGTCATAAACATTTGAGGCTTGCTTGCCCATTTTCTTCCTTTATTAGGTTACCTTTCTAACATCTTCTCCATTTGTAATTTATTCTTGGCTATCAACTGCTTAAGAGACCATCTCACTTTCTTCTTGGTGCATACACAGTCCTGGTTTCATCTCTTCCAATACTTTTTCTAACCTTGTCAAAACCTCCTTCATCTCAACTATCTCCTTTTCTCTCTCTAGTTTTCTTTGCTTCACTTCTATCTTATTTTATAATTCTTCATTAATCAAGCCTTTCATATTTCTTGTACTCTTTACACTCTCTCTCTAGGTTTCACCTTGACCTTTCTTCTTCTTATTGACAAGCCTACCTACTTGCCTTCTTTGACCTCACCTGGGTTTCTCTCACTTGACTCTCTATATTTTAGAGTCTCTTTCTTTCTTGTCATAACCTGGGACTCTTATCTCTTCTTAAGCTCTCTTCTTGAGATTTTTTATTGGAGCTTTTACTAGCTCTCTTCTCTCTTTAGGCCTTCTTGGATTAAGGGCTTTAGCCAAATATCTCTTCTCTTTCACTTAGATTTTTGCTTCTCTTTCACATACCTGCAACCTCTTCACTCTTTCCTGCAACCTAATTATCAATCTCACAACAACATCTCAAATAATCTTCAATGCCTACTCAATCATAAAATTCAAGCACATGTAACCAACAATGTCAAAAATCAAAACATACCTCATCTAAAACATTGTCACTCTGATACCAAAATAATGCAGAGGGCTTCATCAACTTACCAATTATGAATGGACAACACAATTCATATGTACTCTTACCTTTGTAGTTTTCCCTAGTTCTGATACTTTTTCTTGGTTTCAAAACCTCTGTATTTCTCTTGATTATCTCTTTGTCCTCTTTAGTGCACTTATGCACCCTTGACATTAGTATTCTCTCAGTCACCTTACCCTTATTCCTTGATTTATCATTCATCCTTGTTTTTATTCTCATATTAGTCTTTATACTATTTACTTAGTTCCAACTTGACCATTCTTTAACTCAAATACATTACTACTCAACTTAAACTTATTTATAATTTCCTCTAAGAAAATTTATTTACATCAACATCATGCTCAAAAAAATTATATATACTGTCATAATTAATCCACAAGCTTCTCAAACAATATTGACAACTTTCCCTACTTCTTTCTCTATCACAGTCTCTCTTAGTAGCCTTTTTTTAGGCTTATTTGATTTGTACATATGGGTATGGTCTCACATTGGGAAAGTAATTTTTTTAAAAGTACCCTCTATCCTCTCCTTGGAATCCACAAATTTTCTAGACTCAGCTCATCTGCTAGACCACTTTTCCAAGCCTTCCTTATATTCTCTTTAGGCCTATTAGGCCTCCTCTACCCTAATCCACACCCAGTCTTATTAAAACATACACAGGGGTATGTACACACAAATAAAATTAAAAAATATATTTAAGCACCTTAAAATCAATATATTCACCAAATCTCATGTGTTTTTGATGTTTATTATTTTTATAAATCCAATTTGAATATAGAAAACCTAACACAGGGTTGTATGCAAACTGTAAGACCTGAGAGGGTTGATATTGACATTTTGGGTTTGATAACAACTTTAAAATGATTTTGAATATTTATTAAGTTATATCCCTTCACTATACACCTTGATAAACTCATTAAACCATACATTGATAGCTCTGTTCACATTATCCACATTATTTTGTGTTTGACTATGTTATTCAACATGACTGTTTACACCTATAAGGAGACATAATGATGTTTTAAGTTTAAAAAAGGGTTTTTAATATCTATGGAGGATTTAAAAAATATTTAATAACTCTATATTCCTCCTTCAATCATCAAATACCTCTTTTGACAATTCTATTTACTCCTTTTACAAATTTCTAAGTTGACTATGTGAAGTTTCCTAATCAACTACAGGTCTGTGTTAGATTGTTCATCAATATACATGAAAGAAACTTGAGAGAATGTAAAATTTTTTAGGAAAATATGAAAATATTCTTACTAACATTATAATAAATTAAAAAACTTGGCTTTATTAAATCACTCTGCACATACTCTATTTTTCTCTTTCATCTCCATTGTATACACAAAAAACACAAGCTTTACAATCAATTTTGTCTTTCAAATGAAGAGTTTACCATTAAATTTAATGGGGATCATCTCATTAAAATTTATAATCTATCCCCCATCACTTCTCACTGTCAACAAAGACATTTAAAAGTTCTTTTATTCCTCATAACTCACCTAACTGACTTCTTAACTTCCTCGTGTACGTTGGGGAAATGCTAACTGCCTAACCACTAACACATTTGTCAAAATGATTAAATATATGATTTAAATATTCAATGAGGGTAAATTTAATCCTTAAAAAATCTAATACACAAGGATACATTCTTAATACTCCTAAAAACATGACTCATGACCCCCAAAACTTTGACAAAAGATTCAAAATTTCAAATTGAAGAAATTGGCAAGAAAATGCCAATGCAATTCTAATTCAAATTTGACATAGAAATAACATCTAAAATTGACTCATAAAAACCACATAAGACCATATGACCTACTCATGAATCAAAACATGTGAAATTAGACAAAAATTTACGAAGGTAGTGATGCTCTTGCATCAATACACCTTGTGGATTTCATCTATCATCAATAATCCTCAGTATAATGGGTGAAGGTCTCACATATTTTATAGTGTAGGTAGACATTTTTATATGTTTCCATCTGAATTAATTTACAAATATGCACATCATGTCCCTCATGTTGAATATCACAAGACTTAAACAATTCCCTAACACTACATGAAAGACAACTATTCTTATTGTGGCCTTTCAAATCACAATCCATGCACCACATATTACTATGGGTATCATGTGTGATATTATTGATTAGTTTCTATAATTTTTAGGTCATTGAGGTGATTTTTTCCTCCATGAATAGACTAATCCCAATATCTAAAATTCTAACTACTTTAGACATTAGTGTTACTTCTAAAGCCTTTAGGAGATCAGTAAGGTTTCATAGATAAGGCATGCCTAAAAGGTAATAAAAAGCCTCCAAAAAAGCACTACACATTCTATATTAGGTGTGTCTCATACCAAATATTATAAATTAAGGTCTTAAACCTTGCACTGTATGTGTGGATGCTCTGATTTAGCTCCTATTTGATCTCCTTAAACAAAATATTCTCTCATGTTCAAATTATGAAATGTCAAATTCCTTCAATAATGCCTCCTTTAACTGATCATAATATACAATGGATTGGTTTGGATCATAATTTTTTGTTGCACATGTGCATATAGTCTAAAAATGTAGTTGTGAGATAACTTGCCTTCCTTTCAAGGTTAGTGACCCCTTTGTCACACCAAATGAATTTTAAATTGTGAAGATGCTTTAAGACATTATCTACATCTTGGTACTTTATAAATCTCAAGTACATTTCATAAATGAAATGTTTAGTAACTCACACATATGTGGCTAATGTCTTAGTGACTAGAATACTAGTTTTTGTTTAGGGGTTTGAACCCTGACTAGTTCCGAGGTTTTCTCCTCCCAAGATACCCATTATCCCTCTAATTTATGGTGTCCAACTATAATAATAAGTTGCACCTCTACCAAATTTGTGCCTTATATTGTTGATTATACTCTTGTAAATTCATTCCTTTTATAGTATTTATACTTATCTATGTAAGTGGGATTATAATACTAATTGGTTATATTCCTGACATGTTTTGGTTATATTCACATGCACTAGTTATTTTAAAATAAACCCTAATAGCTTAAAATGTGTTATCTACTACATGTGTTATCTACTACAAAAAACTCTTTTCTGCATCTTGTCTCATGAACTTTATTATTTGAGAAAATCAACTCTATTTTCATCACCTTCTATTTTTAAATGAAATGTATGAGCTTGTTATTCTAGTATACCATAGTTTTATACCTCCTTATTTTTATTGTTTTACATGTTCTCATAGTTCTAAAATAATTCAGCTACCTCCCATGAAATGTCATTATTATTATAGGTTCAATCATCTTCCTCATTATAGTTTGGTGTAGGAGTCATCCTCATGCCATCCTCATTTTTTGTAAGTCCTCACAACTTCCTCATAACTCAACTCCTCCCTCCTCCTAAGATCCATAGTGGTCATCATTTTCTTCCATTCTTTATTATCATTTTGTCATCTCAGTTCACAAACATATGGACTCCCCATGTAAAAAGTTAATGGGTCCTCAACACAATCTTAAAGTAAACCTTTACCACCCCTTGCTTTCTACCATCCACTTAGCCCATGCATGAGAGTAATTATCCTATCACGAGTAGATTCTTAATTCTGTATTATAGCATTAATTTATTAATCCCAATCATAAGTTTTTTATGTATTATCCTCTTTATTCTTGTAAAAAATTATGTTCCACTTCCCATGGACAATAACAGGTTGATATATAATTTCCAACAAGTATTTTTATGGTACATCTCCACCACACATCAACTTATTTGTTCTACATAGTATTAGTGTGATTTAGATGTTCAATCCACTCTTCATTCCACATGTATTTTTTACTATATTTACTACTTCTTCCCATGACATAGGTGACCAAACATGAAAGCAAATGTCCTAGTAGATCACATAAGAAGACATCATATATAACATCATGTAAATGTTATTATACCCATGTATTGGGGGTTTATATTCCAATAATTAGATTATTTTTTACAAAGGCACACTCTAAATCCTTGAACCACCTCTTAATGCTCTCCAATGAAATTTGATAATTCATCTCTACTCACCATCTTCCACATCTAGTTCAATCTATTCCTAAAAACATAATCAAAATGTTGGGTATTTTTTCACACATCATAATTTATATGCCATGTATGTACACAAAAATTTTAAACTCATTACACTAGCATATCATGTAAATGACTTGTTAGCTCACTCAAGGTGCAAAGATATTATCAAGTCATAGTTTTCTTAGTCATAAAAATATGTCATATATTAATCTTGCCTAGTTATATGATAAACACACAAACTAAAAATTGTTTATTCATAGTATGATTAAACATAACATCATTCATAATTAATTTATGACATATCTCCAAATAGTACAAGTATACTTTAGAAATGACCTAAATTTATTTGTAACTATATCTAATTAACATAACCACCATTGTTATTTATAAATGGGATCGTAATAATTATTCTAAAATAATCTTGTTTTCTCTTCATTAAGATCTAAAAGTTACATGTATTTCAAAATCTTAGTCAATCAATGTAGTAACAAGTGTCCAATAAAGCTCACCATGGAAATCAACAATAATTTAACTATTGATGAATCAATAGTTCAATATCATAATGATGATAAGATTATGAACTAATTTTCTAAGAGACAAGGGTGGATTTTATAGTGTAATCCAATGCCTTGTAGTTACAAATATTCAATGTGTTCCCATAGGATATGAAACCACTTTCTATAAATAGTAGTGTTTAACTAATTTACAATCAATTTCCTTAATTAAACAAACCCCTATATTTATGCCATGTTATGATAGATTTAGATAAAGGCCATTGAAAAATGGTTTTTATTAATGTCTTATCTTATATAATTGTTTCGTTAGCCTGGTCTATTGTCCATATTTTATTATTGTAGTCTACACAACCTCCTTCCTATTCCCCATGCTTCTTGTTCCATGTCGGTCAATACTGGTGAATTTCAATACTTTATCAATATTATATTATGAGTGTTCTCAATATTATTAATACATATACATAGCCTCATCCTTACATGATTCTACTACTTATTCTTGGCTATACTTTCTCACAACTAAGGTTTCATACTTTTTGTATAATTCATGTGCCCCTTTCATCTGTGATTAAAGTCTTAAAAACATGTGTATAATTTTTGCCTTATTGGTATTATGTTCAAATACATGTAACTTGATACTAATGAAAATATTTGGGGCCAACAATAAATTACATTGTGAAATTACAAAGAAAAATACTAACACTATCAAAGTTGTGTGGCACCATAGAATATAAGTTATAACTTTATGGTATGACCATGTGTTCTTAGGATGATGTTGAAACTATTGTTGAAGAATCCATGTGTTGTGGATAAATTTAATTATACCATAGGATGATTAAAGGATTATATCCTCTTCGAGCATCTTAGGTATTCATTATGTGAATATATAGCATCTTTGTGCCACCCAATTTAGGCTTTCTCTTTATGTCAGTGTGGGGAAGTGGTAGGTGAGAGAAATTTATTGGTTTTATTTTTTTAGACAAGCTTAAGGAATGTAATGGCACCTATATGGGAAAGTTGGTAAGATAATTCCTCTCCACTTCTTCTTGAGTACTTTTGTATGCTTGAAGTGGTACTTGTGGGAAATTTTGGAAAACCAATTCTCTTAAAATTGTGAATTGTATACAAGTTTGGAAAAAATTATCCCCTCTTCCTTGAGTGCATAAGGTGATCTTATTTTTTTTGTCTTATTCTCTATTGGAGGGTAAAGAGGCTATTTTCAGATTTTAGTCTTGGTAAAACAAGAGTTGTTATTTTATTTTACTCTAAGGGAGACTAATTGAGGTTTATTATGGTGGTGGTGACTAAGTAGTTCTCTTGGAGTTATTTTGGTGGTGACTTAGTAGTTCTATTAGAGGTATTTTTGTGTTGGCTTGGTGTTATTCTCTTACTTTTTATGAGAGTAATGGAGGTGTGTTATGGTGGAGATATTGGTTATACTCTTATGTCACTTTGGTTATTGGGGCTTTGTGAGTTCTCCTTTGTCACCCATTTGGTATCCCAAAGGTAACCACAGTGTTTTCATGTTATAGTTTTTATATGTTCTATGTTGTCAACATGACTCTATTCTCATAAAATATGTTACTATAAATATTATAGCTCTAAGATAGGTTGACTTTTTATATACCTTAATTTTTCTTGCTAACAATTTATTTTGGACTCATTCGTACATTAATATCCTAGAGTGTACATTCTAAATAGTACACAAGGATTGGGGTGGGTTTTATCATGGAATTTTATGAGAGATGAAATTGTAATTATCTATCCTTACTAACACGTTCATTATTTCTACGGTATTGACTTTATTTTTACCTAAGATTCTTCATATCTATTTTCTTATCTTCTTCCCCTTTTCAACGTGCTTACCTAAGTTAACATCTTGAATGATGACATCTTGAAATACCTATAATTTGGTTTATATCATCGACCAGGATGATGTAATATTTACTATACATTTTTATACACCATTAGCTACACTGATGATATCGACTAGGATTGAGTTCTAATTTTTATGGTTTGGATCCATATTTATAGGATTCTTATTTTTTATTTATTTAAATATAGACATCCAATATACTCTACTCACATGTGCACATACACCTTAATAACAATAATTATAAGTATAGATAAGGCTATTACACTTGAGGAAGAATGGATATTACAAAGACTTGAAGATATCAATAAGAGATATTAAGAAAACACTACACACCTTATATTCAGAGCCCCCAATTTAGGTCTACTTAGGTCTCCTTCTATCCATCTTGACTTTACCTACAACCATCTCTCACAAAGTTCCACTTGAGCCAAGGGATATATTATTGAACTGACAAGTTAACACAAGGTAATTATCCTATCCACATACTCCATTTTTTATACTTAGGTGGTTATATTATGTTGGTTTGTTTATCCATGCTTAGATTAGTATATATTTACTATTATTTGCATGATATTTATTTATACCTCATGGTTGCCATCTAATCAAAACTTTATAACCCTAGGTTTAGATACCTCATGGTTAGTATATACACATAATATTTTTATACTTTATCATTTATTGACACTTTCTCTATTGTAGGAACCTATCGAGTTTCAATCTCTCTGAGTGTACATCTTAAAGGGTGTATTAAGAAAGGGGTGGGTAGGCAATTGGTGCTTCACAAGATTGTTGTTCAACCATAGCATTCATATTATTTTTCCAACTTCCTTAGATTTTCCATCCATTTACCTCCTATGATGTCTCCTTGAATTACTAAAACCCTAAAATATGGCTAAGTCTAAAATATTAAAATATTGAAATATGGCTAAGTCTGAAATCCGATAGGACCCTCCAAAACCTAGAATTTGCATTATAGCTCCTAGAGGTCCAAAACCACTCTCAAACATATTGAAAGTATATATATAAAATATAACTTTAAGCATAAGAAATTATATGTCCATAACTAAATGTCAACTTATTCTTAAATGCTAATTATATATTTACTTCTTATTTCAATACCTTTCATGCCTTGATCCCCTAAACTATCACCCTTTTCAATAGCCCCTAACTAAGCAAAATTCCATTTTTCCTACTAAGTTAGCCTATTGATAATGTTACCCACTTTTCCTACTAATTCATCTTGACACTACATAGTCAACCACTTAACACAATTAGCCAAATGGTACATAATCAAGCACTTTTTTTACAATCATCTTGACACTACATAGTCAACCACTTAACACAATTAGCCAAATGGTACATAATCAAGCACTTTTTTTACAAAGTTAGTTTGGTCAGCCTTGTCACCTATTTTTCATATGAAGTCAACTTGGCTGACCTTATTGTAAAATTTAATATACACATTACAAAATTAAGTCAACTTGGCTGACTTAGTTTGAGGACTAATGATAACTTTTCAAAATAAGGTCATGTTGGCTGACCTTTTTGGATAAAATTATAGAAGGGTTAGGACTTATCCATTGCTATAATATGACCTTCACTTTAATATAGTAGATAATAAAATTCATTTTCATATTATTAAAGATTACAATCCTAATAGATATACATTTTAAGGAGCCATTACTTAGGGTTTGCCTTCAAGGGAAGATAACTTCTCTTGTGGGAAGTCTTTGATGGAAAGTAGGAGTATTTTAGCCTAAATTTGATTTATATAGTCTGATCATTATAAATCCACAATAAACTCTAGCAAAGCACCATTGGCCAAGGGAGAGATTGACATTCTACAAGTTTTCCCAAAGTAAGTATTCCTAACTCTTATTATTTCATTTGATAGATAGATATTATATAAAGTAATATGTGTTAAATGTATAAATCCTTGCTTATATTACCTATATATTTAGACTTAATATAGATATAGGGTTTTATTTAATTAATATTTTCCACCTTAAGTGATCTAGGCTCCCATTTTCCTACCTTGATCCCTTGATTTTTTTTTAAAATTTAACTATCCCCCTTTGTGCCACAATCTTTGGAGAGTACTAGATTAGTTATATTTCATGTATTTAGATTTATTTAGGGTTATTACATAGTGTTATTTTTTTAGAGGCTTTGTAACACTCTCCTTTAGTATTATGTGATAAGTGCTCCTTTAGTTAGGTTTAGCAGATCTAATTTGGTCATGCCCCCAATATAAATAGTATTGCAATAGATGCTAGTTGATTACCTTATCAGATCTTGGATTTAATAAGTAAGATAAGTTGTAGATCTATCCTAATTTTTTTCATTTAGTTACCACCTAATGGAATTTTACGTTTGATTGATTACACTTTTGGTTACTCTCTAATGGAACCATACATCTATTTAGGCCTATAATTTATATTGTATTATATATATACATACCTTACAACATCCTTGCACACAACACATGCATATATCCTTAGTGTGATTTTTGGATCGATGTATTGTATGTGTGTTAGATTTAATATGGCCTTATATTTTTTCTTATAGCAAAATATCCTTACATTATTGGTAATTATTTGCCTACACACATTCTAGTGAACCTAATTTAAATCTTACCCCACCATTGTGTTGTGTCATTTTTCATGCATTTATTTTTGCTTCTTAGCGTTATTTATTTTTCAATCATACATTTGTTCAAAATTTCTTATTTTCCTTTAGAAACCATGAATTTTATCTTCTCATTCTTATAATGGAGTATACTGGCAACACCCAAGGTTTATATTTTCCCTCTTATAAATTTTCAAAATGGATCTTACCAAAAACAAGAAAGAAAATCTCTTCAACACAAATGTTAACACAAGATCTAAATCTATTCAATAATAATAAAAAATAACTGTCGCCTCATGAGGATGTTGGTTCATTTGATCCAAGTGGTTAGTTTTTTATATATTATTTATATGGGGGATGTACACCCCTTTGGTATATAGGTGTTAGTGTTAATAAATAATAAATATGTTTATCATGTTAATGGGTAGTTTGGTAGTTGAATTCATTAGACCATTGGGTCTCATGTAACTACCCATATAAATCTCGTGAAGCTTATATAATCTTGGGAGGTTGTAAAAGAAATAAGCAAGCTATTCTTAAATTTTGAATAAACTTTATCAATATTAATCTTTCTTTTACCCCTTTATGTTTGTCCCAAAATTGGTATTTGAACATGTATAAACCCAGAATTATGAGGAAGAATCCATGGAAGAGCCATGAATGTAATTTGAAAAACATTTTCTCAAATAATTTGGTTGAGAAAATTATTTTGGTAAAGTTTTTTAAAGTATTAATATATTTTTATCTTAGTTTTGAGGGAGATGTGATAAGTTTACTAAAAGTGATGATTTTCTTTTCTTGGAGAGCTCTCTACCTGATAGAAACATCCTTTTCTGATGAAACCTACCTTAAATCTACTTAAAAACTTTAAAATCAACATATATGACCATTTTTATGGATTCTCAAGTATTATATGGTGTTTTAATTATTATTTTTCATTTGTACAGACTTATGAAGGAAATAAATAACCAAAATCATTTTATACGGCCAAAAATAAGAATTTTATGGCATTTTTAATGTTATAAAATATAAAATTATAGATTTATATGGCATTTTGATCTTCAATTTATTGTTTTATGATGTCAAAAAAATATTTCATAGTGTTGAACAATTGTGTATGGCCTTGTATGTCTCACACTCATGATGGAGAATTTGTACATCTAAAAATTCATGTTTCAACAATAAAATTTAAGTAGTATTACTTGTTTCACTAAAAAATTTAGTTGTACAACATTCAAGATCATATCTAAAGGTGTTGTAAAAAATGTACAATGAAATGGATGCCATTGAAGATATTTTATTTGGTATTTGAATAAATTTAAATTTATCTTTGAAAATTAATATGCTTTGTTAAAAAGGACCCCAAAAGAGTGAAGATAAGTTTTTACATTAAACAAATTCATAGGTGAATGAATTTACCATACATAAGATTTTTTTTTTATTTTAAAAAACTAAAAAAACTACAAGTTATATAGAATGTATTCTCTTTATGTCTCAAAAAATTATGTACAAAAGTTGGTTTAAATTATTTTGTAATAAATTGTGCTTTAGAAGTCAAAACAAACAAATTTAAATTTGAAATTTTCAAAACCCATCATTGTGTATTTGGCCTATATTGTACGACTATTTTTTTACCTAATTGATTTTTTGCCTAGAGATAGTAGTGTAGCCAATCATTTCCTAGGTTTTGGAATATTTTAGATCCATTAGAGTGGTTATTATATGATTTTAGGTCTTTGTATATGATTTATATGACAAAAAATATTAAAAATGAAGAGACAAAGTTTTTAAATGTACAATGGGTGCATTTTTAGTGAAATTTAACACCCTAATTTTTATTGAAGGTTAGAAATGTGTTTCACAACCATGGATGTAACACTATTTTGTGTTGATTTTAATATCATAAATAACTACATTGCACTTCAAGGTTTATAGGTCCTTAGGGATTTAACAGGCTAACATAACAAACAACACATCCATCTTGAGTGTTTTGCTAACTCAAAGATAGGATTTTGATATAGTAGAAAATTTTGCTTGGATTTTCACGTGTTAAGTTCATTATTGGTATTTATCTATTTTTTATCCTTGAGGAGGAGTGGATAGAGTTATTTGATTGGTTTTTTTAGCTACCAACAATTATCACCTCTCGCCTAATAGGGGTAGAAGAGACTACATGGCCTTTGATTATGTCTCTAATATAATGAGTTGGAAGGAGAGTTTATAGTATCGATAGTGTTGATAAAAGGCTCATTAGCATAATTAGGCATTAGATATATGTACCATACACAATACAATATAGTCATTGGATGGGTTTTTGTGTGAGAACTTATGTGGATCAATGTAGTTGAGTAGACCTTGATTTTGTTATACTATAATATGGTACAACATACCATCAAGATGTTCATCATTCATGTAATAACTTACAAAGTATCACTAATATTTTATGTAAATCATTGAGATTTTGGGAGAGATAAGTGACACCAACATATTGTCATAGCTTGTGAGGTATCATAACACTTCCATATGAAGTGGTAAGCTTATGTAAAGGAAGTGACATCAGTTGATCAATACCATGATGTAAAATGTGTCATTTTATAGGATGTGATATATATTATTGATGACTTCACATTCATATAATCTGTATCATCTTCTATACCCTTTAAATCAAGGGGGGTTTGATAGTTCATTTGTTCCAAGTGGTTAGTTTTTTATTATATTATTTGTATGAGGGATGCACACCCCTTTAGTAAATAGGTGTTAGTGTTTAATAAATATTAATGTTAGTAATTAATAAATATGTTAGTCATGTTAATGGATAGTTTGGTGGTTGAACCTATTGGACAATTGGGTCCCATGTAACTCCCCATGTAACCCCTGTGAAATCTTATATAAACTTGGGAGTTTGTAAAAAAAATAAATGAGATATTTTAACCTTTTAAATATTTTTTTCAATATTAATCTTATATTTACCCCTGTATGTTGGACCCAATAGAGGAATCATAATCAAAGGAAGAGTAATATGGATTCATTGAGCTTACTCTAAAATTTAAAATTTTATAGAAAAAATCCCAAACACATAGAAAAGTTCAATAAGTTAATTTAATACATTATGATTCCTAATTTCATCAATACTCTTCCTAGATATAGTTTTTCCTCATGCATCAGGGAAATTCAATCCATGAATTTATATATCCATTATTTTTCCACAATCCCATACATAGTTACATATATGGTGAGAACTACCAGTGTTAACCATCAAGTTAAATAAAACACTAACCAAGATACAAATTAAGCTCCTCAATCTAATCAATAAAATAAAAATATTGTAATGGATAACACTCATATTATCATGAACATATTTTCCCAAATAGACCAAATACAAACATTTATTTCTACTCAATTCATAAAAATTCAAAATAAATTATTACAAATGTCTAATTAACCAAAAAAAATATAGTCGAGAATGTGACATAATTGTCTTGTCCCTTCCCCCACACCTTAAGTATTATCTTGGGAACCCAATTATACAACCATCCAATCACAAAAAAATTACTTCAAAGTTTACAAAATGAAGACTTATAACATTTTATTTCATTTGTGGAAATTAGGGGAATCACCCCAACCGTCACTTATGATGGCTCCACTAAGCCCACTCTACATCTCAAGACCTTTGGTACCTTTTGAAAAGATTAGCTCAAACCTATGCAACTACCAAACACCTAGAAAAAATCCTCACGAGTGATATTTTATAGTGGTAAAATCAACTCAAGCCTAACTCTATCATTGAATTAGAAGGCTTAACTAATGAATTTATTCAAGAATTCTATTATCATGACTTACTTGATGATAACTTTGTGTTTTACTTATTTTAGATTAATGTGATCTAAATAATGTAAAACTAGGGTAAATTTATATTATGTAGAATATAGAAATAATACACTATAGACACATTAATTTGGTGTTAGACTCTTTCTAATTTCAATTTTGACTAGGCCTTAGAATACATTACTTATGTGTAAATAATTGAATCTTTCTCACATTCCTTCCTAGCAATTTAACCATCTACATGTCTACCTTCGCAATTTATCGCTATTCACATACATGATTTACCTTGTCCCTGCCTAAGAAACTAATCATCTTAAAAATACCATCATTATTCTCTATATCACTATTTATTTTTTCCTATATGCCTCTAGACACAATAAGATGAATCTGGTTACCTGAGTCATATACCCTTGCTGGACCATCACACACTCTCTAACATCTATTTTACCAAATTCAAACTCTTCCTTTGGGTTATCTCACATGTTTTGCATATATTTTATGAGGAAAATACCCATAGATTCAACTATATAATCACATCAAACCTAATATTATTCCTCTTTAACTTTATTAACAAACATATACCTTTGTACTAACACATTAATGAATACATACACACATCCTTGAGGAACTACTCTAAATCTTCCAAATAAGAAAAATATCAAAGGACTAGCTATCAATCTAATTATAAATATTATTACAATGTCAAAACCACAAGTTTTCAAGTGTTAAAATCTAGACATAGACTAGTATAATGGTGATTGATTACTTATACGATTAGGTGGGCAAACTATGTGTGGTTTGAGCCTTATTTGGACTATTAGAATGTATTTAGTTCTGATACACTAAGTGGGGGTTAGTTGAGGTTAGATCAACCCATCATTTTAAGCCCCTTTTATTGGAAAATCAAGTACCAAAAGTGGAGCTAGATTTTTAAGGTGAAGGAAGATGAATATGAACCTGTGCACATGGCTAAGCGTATGATATTTCCTAGAATACCTATTTATAGGAAGGCATAATATTTATGATGGAACATTCTATTACTTCTCATAGTGATAGATCTAGCATAAAGTAGACATCTCTAGTCACCACAGTTATCCAAGCATTACAAATCCATCCTAGAAAGTTTTGGTAGTCACATTTTTTATCTGAGCAATGACATATTTATTCTAGACCATTGATGATGACTTTACATTGTCACATACTATAACAAAACTAAAACAAGCTAAATACCCTATCTTCTTGGTCATTTATATAAATAGTAGGTATAACAAGTTTATCATACTATGTTATATGTATTTATATATGATTAATTCATACATATATTATACAACCTAAATTAATCTCAAATTCTACCTTTTTTAGACCACTAAATCTAAAATAATATTAAACATATTGTTGAAGTATATTATCCTTG
>JARHVA010000518.1:1872500-2027500 GCA_037957365.1 Torreya grandis | reverse complement strand
TACATATTTATTAATGTTGACACATAATAAATAAGAAATTTATAGGATATATGACTCATAATGGGCATGTTATCATATTAAAGGCATATGTAGGACATATTTGGGACATGTTATAGGATTATGAGTGGAAATTCATAGATTCTATGATATTATTAACATATTAAATTTATAAAATTACACAAGTTATCCAATCAGGTATATAGGTACATATTTCACAAATATTATGATATTATGTCACATTATTATATGATTCAGACTCACTCAATTTTTACTTAGGTTATACGAAGCTATACTCAAGCATACTCAATTTGAATCATAAAATCCAATCCATAATAGGTGATTCAAAAATTATCACACTTACTCAGGTTGTACTCAAGAATACTTAGACTTACTCATTTTTTTTTGTAACTCATTTGGGTCTCATTTTCAAAACACTATAATGAGTAGTTTGGTTGAGGTTCTACATGACTTAACTTTTAAGCACATATCCATCTCTGATGATGATTGGATGCTTAATTTTATGTATGGATCTTAATTTTTTTGACTCTCTTTATGCATTAATCTTAATCTATGTGACATTGATTGTTCTCTATATGAATCTTTCTCTTTGTGATACTATGTTATCATCATGTTTCTATGATTTCTTATGTGTGTGTCATCATGACATTGTGTGTAACTCTATATGCTCTATATGTATAGATCTAGGACGTATGTTGAGCTTGTGATGTTGTGATTAATATAACACATTATTTTACTTGTGTGATATTCCATGATACATATCATACATATTTTATGTGTTTATTACTTAGTATTTCCACAATTATTACTATGATGACTATTTATTGTTTACCTTATATTTATATCTACTTGACATGAAAATTGTATGCTTTAGGACACATGTTTCATGTATGATTAGATGATCTAATATTTATATGATAACATAATAAAATCATGTTAGCACATACATATTTTTTATAAATAATATGATGTGTATAGATATTTTATTCTAAGATGAGTAATTTGTAGGATACACCCCTCAACTCAAAATGGGGCATACCTAGTGGGCTTGTCTTATATACTCAATTATTCACACAAAAAATTTAGGTTTTGGGCAGAAATTATTTCTGATTAACACAAAAAATTCAGATTTTGGGCACATATTATATATTTAATTAGATTGACACATATTGATTCAAATTATTATAGGGTGTGTGACTTACAATGAACATGTTATAATATTTAGGGCATATGTATGACATATGTGAGAAATTATATACAATTATGAGTGAAAATTCATAGTCTATATGATATTATTACACATATTACATGATTCAGATTATATAAGTTATAAATTTAGGGGAATATGTGAGGCATATGTGACAATTCACATATATTATGATATTATGACACATGTTATATGATTCATATTTACTAAACTTTTAGTCAAATTATTCTCAACTATACTTAGGCATACTCAAGTTGAATCATACAATCCATCTATAATGGGTCATTAAAATTTTCTTAGACTTACTCAATTTGTACTCAAGCATACTTAAACTTATATTTTTTGGAACCCATTTGGGTCCCATTAAAAAAAATTTATAACGAGTAGTGTGGTTGAGGTTCTACATAGCTTAACTTATAATAACTTATCCATATTTGATGATGGTTGGGTGACTAATTTTATGTATGGTTCTTAATTTTCTTGACTATCTTTATGCATTACTCTTACTCTATGTGACATTGATTATTTTTGTATGAATCTTTATCTATGTGACATTATAATATCATGCATGTTTCTATGATTTCTTGTGTATGTCATGGTCATGACATTGTGTGTAAATATATATTCTCTATGTTGGTACATCTAGGATTTTTTTTGAGCTTGTGATGTTTTGATTCATATCACACATTCTTCTAATTTTGTGTGATTCCATGATATATATCATGCATATTTTATGTGTTTAGTACTTAGTGTTTCCATAATTTTTACTATGATGACTATTTATGTGTGCCTCATAATTATATCTACTTGACACGATACTTGTATGTCTTATGATACATGTTTAATATATGATCATATGATCTAATATTTATATGATAACATAATATAATCATGTTAGCACATGCTTACATATTTTTGTATATAACTCTTTTATTATTAGATGATTAATTCATAGGCTACTTTCCTCACCTCAAAAAGGGGAATACATAGTGGGCATGTCTTAGAGGCTCAATGCTTCACATTTGGGCATAAATTATTTCATATCAGCACATAAAATTCATATTTTAAGTACAGACTAGTACATATTTACTTAAATTGGCACATATTGATTTAGATTATTATAAGGTATGTGACTTAGAATGTATATGTTATCATATTAGGGGAATATTAGGACATACATGAGACATTGTATAGGATTATGAGTGTCAATTTATATATTTTATGATATTATTACACATATTACATGACTTAGATTACATAAGCTATAAAATTAGGGGCATATGTGAGCCATATGTGATAGTTCACATATATTATGATATTATGGAACTTGTATGATTCATATTTACTCAAGTTTTATTCAAGTTTTACTTAGGTATACTCATGCATACTCAAGTTGAATCATAAACTCCATCTAAAGTGGGTGATTCAAAATTTGTCACACTTACTTAGGTTGTAATCAAGCATACTTAGACTTACTCAATTTTTTTAGAACCGATTTGGGTCCCATTCTCAAAAAATTATAATGAGTATTATGATCGATGTTTTACATGACTTAACTTATAATCATTTATCTGTCTCTAATGATGGTTGGGTGATGCATTTTGTTATGGATCTTACTTTTCTTGACTCTCTTTATGCATTACTCTTACTATGTGTGATATTGTTTGTTCTTTGTATGAATCTTTCTCTATGTGACACTATGTTATCATGCATGTTTCTAAGTTTTCTTGCATGTGTCATGGCCATGGCATTGTGTGTAATTATATATAATATATGTGGATTCATATAAGATGTATGTTACAATTATAATTTTATGATTCAAATCACATATTCTTATAATTATGTGTGATTCCATGATACATATCATGCACATTTTGTGTGTTTATTACTTAGTGTTTCAACAATTGTTACTATTATGACTATTTATTGTGTGACTTATAGTTATATATCTTTAATGTGACACTTTTATGCCTTAAAATACATGTTTTATATATCCTCAGATGATATATTATTTATATGATAACATAAAATAATCATGTTAGCACATGCTTACATATTTTTATATATAACATGATGTGTATAACTCTTTTCTTATAAGATAAGTAATTCGTAGGCTACATCCCTCACCTCAAAAATGGGGAATACATAGTGGGATTGTCTTAGAGACTCAATCTTAACATGGCACAAATTATTTTAGATTGGCATAGAAAATTTAGATTTTAGGCATATATTTTACATATTTACTCAAATTGGCACATATTGATTGAGATTATTATAGGTTATGTGACTCAGAATACACATGTTATCATATTAGGGGCATATGTAGGATTTATGTGAGATATTATATAATATTATGAGTGATAATTAATAGATTCTAGGATATTATTACACATATTACATGACTCATATTACACAAGTTATCAAATTAAGGGAATATGTGAAAGTTAACATATATTAGATATTATGGCACATGCTATATGATTAAAATTTACTCAAGTTTTACTTAGGTATATACAAGTTGAAATATAAAATTCATCTATAATGGGTGATTCAAAATTTCTCAAACTTACTCAAGTTGTACTCAACATACTTAGACTGACTTAAGTTTTTTCAGAACCCATTTTGGTCCCATTCTCAAAAACTTATAATGAATAGGATGGTTGAGGTTCTACATGACTTAACTTATAAGAATTATCCATCTCTAATGTTGGTTGGGTGACTAATTTTATGTATGGATCTCAATTTTATTGATTCTATTTATGCATTACTCTTACTCTGTGTGACATTGATTGTTCTCTATGTGACTCTTTCTCTATTAATACTATGTAATGATGCTACTTTATATGATATCTTTGTGTGTGTCATAGGCATGAAATTATAACTCTATATGCTTTATGTGGATACATCTAGGATGTCTATTGAGATTTTAATGTCGTGATTCATATCACACATTATTCTACTTATGTGTGATTACATGATATACATCATGTATATTTTATGTGTTTATGTAAATAATAAAATCTTATTATATATAACATCTCAATATTTTACACTTGATAAATACCAATCAGGGATATACTCTTCAATTCTAAACCTTATATCTAAATAAAGGCTCGCATTCATCATTTCATTGTGCTTACTAATTATTTTATGGTCTGAACATATCATTTTGATGATCGAGATCACTTGTACACTAAAACTAGCTTAAAATATGATTTATATCATTCACTATCAGTTATATAACTTCAACATTTTTATATCCTACTAAACACTACCATTCACATAGGGACATTAGCTTTGATGTTAGTATCCAGATTCCTTATTTAGTATATGTACCTCAAAAGTCATCCAAATTAAAAAATATTTTGAAACATATGTGTCGGACTATTTTCATATCTAACCTTTCAATGAGATATTTTCAAAAAGTGTGGTATAAATAAAATATTACTCGTTATCCATCTATCAAATACCAAGCAAGCACCTTTTAAATCTCATTAAATAAATTTCATAACTATGTTATACTTCCCTATTATTCCCTATTTTTATATCAATCATAGGAGATTTCATATTATAGGTATGAAGCATTCAAAGAACAATCCATGAGTATTATTTATCAAGTTACAAGCTAGATCATTGTATGCCCTTTTATGTAGCATATTTCACCTTTGAGCACACACAATCCCACACTTAAGGGAAAATACAAATGTTTGAGGCCATCCTTGGATTATTGGTTATGTAGGTAACACTAAATGGGGTCCTTAAGGTCAACTCAACTAAGTGATCCCACTATCCCATTTTTTGAAAGGTGACATGACCTAAGGTGAAGAACTATGGTTTGAGTTATATACTAGTCATACAAAGCCTATGTGCATGAACTAGACATATCAACATAAAGGTGATATAAAATCCTAATAGGCCTAAGTGGTCACTTATAAATACAAAAATATTATATAAATGTTAGAAGCATCAAACCACATATAGAAGTGTCAATGCAGTGTCCAAAAGTTGATGGTAGTGTCTAGGCATCTATAAATACTATTTTTAAAATCTAGCTATGGGATCCTTTGCATCCATCTTCCTCTTTCTACATCTGTAAATATCAAATTTGATTGTGTACCTATAAAATAAGATAATTATTATCTATTATTTTTGTTACAACTATCATAATATCAATTGACATTTTACTTTCTATATCTAGTATTTTTTTAGATTCAATAACATAATTAATTTAATTGGCCTACTTTAGAATAGTTGTATTCATATATTTGATTAGGATAATCTAACCAATTACACCTTATCTATCAAAAAAAAAATAAAAATGGTTAAAAATTTGGTGAATCTGACCTCTGAATCTTCTCATACAAATCCTATCTTGCTCTATGAATTTTAGCCCTCTAGAGTTTCTAATTTTAGTTTTTTGTAGATATGATTTTTTCCATTACTTTTGGCATATTTATTTTCATTTATAAAATATGGAAATTGTTAATAAATATAATTTCAAAAAGGAATATAAAAAGACTTAATCAATAATCTAAATACAAATAAATAAATAATTAATGCAATCTTACATGTTACACAAGAATAAATCAATAAATGTAATAAGGTTAATACATCCACATCCAATAATGGTGAACCCTTAGATAGTACTACTAATGATAAATACTTCATGGGAATAATTAGTATTTCAATTAAATTACCTATTTCAATCCCTACATCAACACAAGTGGTGTTTTCATCCATTTTGGTGGATTTTCAAATCTCAAATCTAAATCCCAATGGGTCTAGTATGCAAACTCTTCTCCAAGTTATTTAATATTTGAAGGTTAAGGTTGCCAACATTGAAAAAAATGCTTTGAAATAAACTCAAGTTATTTATTCGCAAGATATATTACATAACCCTCTATCACCTGAGATAAATTTTAACCCTTTGCCAACTGGTTTTATCATACCCAATGTCACATTTTATGATGGCAAGGGTGATCCTAAACAACATATTCAATATTTTTATGCAAAATAAATTGATTATGATTAAAATGATAAAATTTTAACTAAATTATTTCCAGTGATTCTAAAGGCCTATGTTTAAATATGTTTTTATGATTTAGTAATCCAATTAATGAAAGCATTCAAACCTCTAGCAAATCAATTTATATCACATTTCTCTATCAACATCACTAAAAAGATCTCATATGCAAAATTTTATAAGATCAAACAAGGAAATATTAAACCTATTAATGAATATGTTTTTAGGTACAAAATAATGTTGGCCAAAATGATAAATCCAATGGCAAATAAAAGAGCTTCAAGACATATTTAAGTAAAGTTTGCTTGCACCATTACATGATTCAATTGTCTTTAAAAAGTTTAAATATTTTTATAACTTATGCCATATTGTCTGATATCATGAAATGAAAATTATTTTATTAAACAAAATTGATTATGTAGCAAACACATTGACTACATCTACTACTTAGTTTCATATCAAACCAAGCTACAGGGTTAAACCTACTTAATCTAAAAATGAAGAAACCATAATGGTTAATATAATGTCACAAAATTATAATCAACTTATCCTATCCCATGAACCTAAGAGATAATTTATACAATTACCTGAGTCTTTAGCTTCATTACTTAAGAAGCTTGTGGAGCATTATATCATATCTCCCCCTCCTCATATAGAAGTTGATACAAGTCAACCTCTACCCAAAGGATATGATGTTAATGCATATTTTGACTATCACCAAGGAATTGGGAATTATACAAAATAAATTTATACCTTGAAACATAATATCCAAGACCTTATAAATAATCAACAACTTAACTTTGATGATCCTCCAAAGGATTTAGGGTCACCACCTAGTGACCATAAAAACCAAAAGATGTTTAACGATTGGTTATAATATCATTATAATGAAAATATCAAAGTAAAAATGGAATATAATTCACATCCTCCTCCACCTTATTTTAGGCACCCATTATATGGGATTATTGGACACTTACATGCACTATGCCTCCTATGGTTTAGAGACACTATATTACATTTAATGATGGTGAAATTGTGGATGATAATTCAAATCTTCACTTGTTTATAAGAGCATATCTCAATCATTATATTATTTAAAATTTTATGGTTAATAATGGTTTCAGAGATAACATATATACCATTTTTTTATTCACACATTTGGGATATATACATGATGATTTATAGCTTTCGACCAAAAAAATCAAATCATTCAATTGGGCATTATAGAAAGTTATTGGTGAGATTGATTTAGCTTTACAAGTTATTCCAACACATGTGATCTCTAAATTTATAGTTATACCTTATATGAGAGACTTTGATATATTATTGGTAGGATGAACTTGGATACATAAACTCCACATGGTACCTTGCAAAGTGCAAGGGTGTATTAAATACATTCATACCAATAGGATAATTATAGTTTCCAAAATTCCATATGAACATCCACTTGAATAAGATAATTTATTCCAAAAGATAATAAATTATAAAAATATACCAAGGTAAATAATGTGCAAAAGGATAAGAAAAAGGCAATCCCATTTACTATGTGGTTATTACTTGAGAGATTGTTGCACCAGAGGTACACAGTAAACTCCATGAAGTCCTTGTCTATACCTACATGGTCCACCCAATTGTTAAGAGAAAATAAACATGTTACAAATATAGATACACCAAAGAAGCCATAGAGAACTAAATAATGTGTTCCATGAACCACCACTCCTTCTATTACCTCTCCATGAACATAAATTTCTTTGATACATACATAAAGTACCACAAATTTTATAGATTCAAATATGACACCTATACATGTCCCTTAGTTGTATCACTAGTTTGATTTACCATATTCTAATTTTAGAGCTTCCTATGAGAATCTCTTTTATGGGATCATAGGCTAGAATTTTCCTTCAAAATATTCCACAAAACTTAAAATAAGAAAATCCAAAAATAAATAAATATTCCAATAAAATAAAAAACATTCAAATAAATAAAAAATACAAAAAACATTCATCATACACATTTTTACTATATCCTTAGAATATATGTTATTTAATTTATGTTAATAAATAACATATCATTTATTTTATATACAAACATATGTTTCATTCATACTTGAGTGTGATACATGAATACATTAGATCCATGATACATGAGCATGTAGATGTGGGACCTTTCCTCTTCCCACATGACATACTACGTTGGGTGCATCTTGCTTATATTTGATCATGATTAATATAGGTTATATTATTTTATGATCACTTTTACATTATAATTTTGAGATTATATATTAATGATTACACATGTCTATACTCATTTTTATATCTTACTTCCTGTACTTGATATGCTATGTTACATGACATTCTTTGTTTACATGTATATATAGGGACTAGTATGATATGCTTATATTGGTTGTTTATACTTCATTTATTCAAATTATCACTTCTTTGAGCATAATTTTTTATTTTTATTATCTTGATTATGGAAATTTTTAATATATTCCTTTATTGTAGGCCCTTGTTCTACTTAGTGTTATTTCTTTATGTGTGGAAATTTGAATATGTCCTCCCTTCAAGTGTGAAACATTTGAACATGCCCCTTATTTTTAGTCTCATTAAACACCTTTTGTGTGACATTAAGTGCTATTGTGTGTGTGATTGATTATTTTATGAACTTGTACTAATACTTTATAGACATTTTCATGATCCATGTCATGCATTTTATGGCTTGTTGTGATCACATATTATGAGATTCATTCATATATATACTTGGACATGCTACTCATATATGATACATGATTAAAAATACAAATAATATAGTTATCTTATCATATTAAGGTAATGTGACTACCACATTCCACTCCCCTCACCTCAAAATGTGGGACATACTTATGGAGGCATGTTATAGAGACATGACTCCAAAATTCGATACAATTTATGTGATTCAAATATACACTTGGGTAAAAAACCTATACATTTAGCACTTATTTTTTTATAGATTTAAGACAACATTCTTAAAATTTATGAGATATATTATACATAATTATAGATCAGAGGTTAAATGTTAATAAATACTTGATCTTGAGACACATTAGAGGTGAATATGCCATGCAAGTGCACCAAAACATGAACATACATATTTAAAATATTTTACTAATAAAACACATTTTTACCAAGAAGCATTGTTTTGAACATTTATTATCTATAATATTTAGCTTCTTTGAGTATTAAGGTTGAGATTCAACACCATCAATGGCCTTAACACTAATCCCATTTTTAAGGTTGAGTTTGTTATACCACTTAATTTGTATTTATTATACATTCACTTGCATTATATGAATTATATTTAGTGATCTCAATGGTTGTGTCACAACTCACCCTTGCACTATTTTGGGGGAATATTTACCCTCCAAGTTTTCTCTTTAAATATTTAAGGTTCAATTTTGAACCTCTCTTACCTCTAATGCTTCATAATAGAGCATCTTTACTAAATCAAAGTACCAAAGAAAAAAATGGTTGCATAGACATAAAGGTGTACACCTTCATTAACCTCTTTAATTTTCAAACATTTCAATTATTCAATCTCAAATTATATGTATTGATTTATACTATAAAATTCTATTGGCTACAAGTCATACACCAAAATAGAATTCACCAAGGCTCAAGAAAAGACAAGGTGTGTTGTATGCACTCATATACACATTTATTTATTTTAACTTATTAATTTCATCTTTATGCATTACTAAATTGGGGAGGGGGGGGTGGGAAAGGGGTATGAAATATGATTATATATAACATATAAGTTTTTTACACTTAAAAAATACCAATTATGGATGTACCCTTTAGCTATTGACCTTCTTATTACTAAAAGGCTTGTATTCACCATTTTAATGTGCCTAAATGCTTAACTTATGGTTTAACCCTATCATTATTATGACCTAGATCACTTGTACACTATGACTAACTTAAAATGTGATTTATATCCTTCACTATTAGTTACATACCTTAAATAATTTTTTATCATGTTGGAAATTATTATTCATATAGGGACATTAGTGTTGATGCTAGTGTCCAGATTATTAATCTCATGTTCATACCTAAACAATAATATAGAATACAAACCTTTTAAAACATATGAGTTAGCCTATTTATCTTATCTAACCCTTTCATGAGATATTTTAAAAAGGTGTGCTAAAAACATAAATCCAATCCTACTCATTATCCATGTAGTAAATACCAAGCAAGCACCTATTCAATATCATTAAATCAATTACACAACTAAGTTCTACTACCTTATTCTTCCCTATTTCTATATCAGTCATAGGAATAGTCATATTATAGGTCCAAATCATTCAAAAAACATCCAATGAGAAATATTTTTCAAGTTACAAGATAGATATTTTCATGCCCTTACATATAACATATTACACCCTTGTACACACACAAGCCCACACTTGGGGGAGAATTACATATATCTAAGGCCCTCCTTAGAGTATTAGATATGTAAGTAGTGATCATTGAAAAATGGGTCCTTGAGATCAACTCAACTTCGTTATCCCACTAACCCATTTTTGGAAAGGTGGCATGACCAAAGGTTAATAATTAGGGTTTACACTATATACATTCATATAGAGCATGTGTGCATGATCTAGATATATCAATAGAAAGGAAACATAAAACCTAACATGTCTAGGTGTTTACTTTTGATTACAATGAATTATATTTATAAGACATAAGAATTGAACCATGGATAAAAGCATCAATATAAGATTCCACATGTCAATGATAGTGTCTAGGATTCCATAAATAATATTTATAGATTTTGATGCAGAGGCCTCACTTGTTCTCTACTTACCAAGATCTTTTATAAGCTTTTTCCAATGTTCTATGGCCAATCACACTTCATGAGGGGTTAATAAACTATCTAATTTTCTGTTAAGACTGATTATAATTCATTCAAATCAAGAAAAACATCAACACCTTATTTCTTTCTTACCGTCTCTTCAAGCATGCACTAATCAACACAAGGCAACTTGTCTTCTTAAGCCATATGAGGCATCAAACACTAAAATACCTATTATACATGCTTCTATAACTCTAAAACAACCTTAAAAATACCAAACCATACAATTGAGCAAGTTATCATACCCTAAAATCTGACTTCTCTATCAAAATGGATCAAATGGCTTATAGGCCTTGTAGCCCTCCAAACAGGTAAATCTTCAAATATAAAAACATACACTGAGTGTTAAAGAAAAATAATCACAATTTTAGACACCCTTTATCATTATTCAACTCTTCACGAAGTTTTAGGACCTAACTCAACCTGTAGATGCACTTTCTTTTTGTGTCTCTTTCCAATTAAGCCTTCATTAGCCCTATGCAAATCAAGGCCTAATGGTTTGACCAATCTGTAATAGATATTGACCAGGTAAGAATTGTTTTAGTTACCCTTTATCTTTCTTATGATTATCCCAAATTTTCAAGTCTTCACCATCACTGGAAATATCATTTCCTTCAACCCACTTGACCTCTTCTTGTTTGCCCTTAAGCTCAACTTCTTGGTTTATGAGACAAATCCGTACTATACAGATGCTAACACTTCCAAAACACTTGAATCATCGATGGTTTCACAAAAAAATCATGTTCACCAAGTTTTAGCTTCTTACAAGGGTTAGAACTCCATTTTTAGCATTTTCTCCAAAATGAACTAACTTTTGCACAGTCCTAGACAGACCAGGAAAGGATAAATTACATATCTTGAGCATAACAGGCTTTAAAAACATCATTAAAACTTCAAAATTTATATTTTTTTATTCTCAAACTTTTATATTTAGGCACCTAAGGTTAATCATGTATGGATTTTCTCATATTACAAAATTTTTGCAAAACTGAATTCTCATAACAGCAAGCAGGTTGTTTGCAAATAATTTTATAACTTGAACACATTTGATCTTCAAGCCTGTAATTTAATTTTACAGCTCTATAATAAAATCCCTCAAATTTTCCTTATGTCTATGAACCTTATCAATATGCACAAACTAATCAAACACCCATTAACATCATCCAATGAGGCTATTCTAGCTCAAACACTTAAATTTGCACCAAGAACATGCATTAAAAGATCAATACATACCATTCACACTTAGGAACTCCATATGGGTAATTCAGTGGATGTGTCCTTTATTTTATTTCTTTCAAACATCTACTACAAACCCATATGCATTCCAATTCACACCTCTATGTACAAGGACCTAAAAAGGTCTATAATACACCCGAACTTCAAACAATGAACTTGATAGTTCTTGAATCTCACTTCAATCCCTTTAAATGACTCCTAAAGCCTCTATCATATATATTTAGGCCTCCTAGACCTACTGATTCAAACTCCTCATCAATAGAAACAAACTCTCTTTGTTTAGAATGGTCTTAAAACTGCCCATGATCTTCTCCTTTGACTTCTCAATTTTTAACAACTTGCCAACTTGCTTCTTTATCTTGAAAAATTAGACTTTTCTCCCCCTTCCAACGTGGGGATTAGGTAATGAGATGTTTTTACTAAGGTAGAAACACATTTACAAGTTGTTTTCACTTTCATGAACCCCTTATGTGAGGTTTAGCACTTGCCTCTTTTTAGAATTTGATTTTTCAAATCAATGTTTTTGGAGGGAAATTCTATGATTTGAATTCTCTTGCCCCTAGAGACCTTTTGACACCTAGAACACTTTCAAAACACCTAATAGAGACTATTCAAACTATCTAAGACCTCATAGGGTCTTTACAATGCATTACATGCTTCTTAAGACCTCTAGGCCTTTACAAACAACTTGTTGTTTCCCTAAGCCTATTTACATATTTGAGTGATGCTCCTGCATCAGATTCTTGGGCTTAAAAAGTTTCATGAGCTCCTGCACATGAGTTTCATTTGTTTGCCCATTTACAAAGGTAAAAATTTTACAAAAAAAAAAAAAGTCTTCTTCATTCAATTTTTCATACAAATGTGCATGTTCTTGACTACCACACTTGTGTCTTTTTTTGCTTGTTGTCTTTTCCTTCCAAAGTATATCTTGCTGTCTCTTCATCTTCTTTGCAGCCTTCTTCTTTACATATTCATCCTCTTGAATGAGGATATCAACTTCCATTCTCTCTTCTTGAGCTCTTAGAAGAGCTCTCTTCTCCAAGTACTTGACCTCCTTATCAAGCAAACCTGTACAATCACCATTCAAAGTAAAATTAGAAGCAAAAATTTGAGACCCTTGGGTCTCTCCAAATTGTTGAACCCATACTTTCTGCTCAAGTATGACTTCTTGGTCCTTTGTCTTCATTTCTTCTTCACATCAATGTTCTACCTCCTCAAATATTGTTATAGGACAAGTTTTATTCTTCTCTTCATGGTTGATGGCATATTCTAAGATTGTCAACTCTTCCAACAATTGCTCTTTGTTTTGATAGACAAAAAATTTGTTTGGTTGCTCAACTAGAAACTCTCCATCAAGGTTTTCTATCTCCTTCAGGATATCTTCTTCAATTGTCAAGGCTAAGCATTTAAACTTCTCTCCATCTTCATCTTGCAGCTGTTCTACCCCTTGGTATACAAATACCCATTCTTGTTTCTTATCAAGCAACTCTCCTTCACCTACAAATTCTTGATCAAACTGCCATATTTCTTTTAAGAGATCTTCCTCATTAGTGATTAGTACATTTTGATCAAAATCAACTATATCAACGTTATGCAACTGAAAATTGTCATCTTCAATCTTTTCCAATTCTAAATTTTGATCATTATACCTTTGTTCTTCATCAACATGCAGCTCTTCATTTCTTTTGTTATCTTGAGTAAGGACTTCTTCTTCCTGCTTGATCAATTCTTTATGTTGGAGTTCCAACTGATCCTTCTTCATGTCTTCATCACTTGAGGCATTACAACAAGCCTCTTCTTCTTGTCTAAGCACTCTCTCATGAGGTGCTTCACCTCCTTGATCCATGAGCATCTTCATTGGATCATATGTTTCTCCTTCCTCTTCAACTTGCTTTCCTGTAAACAAAACATCAAATGAAATGTCAGATACAAAAACATTTGGCCACTTGATCTTTTGAGTGATTACTTGCTGTTGGTCTATTTCTTCAATGATGAGATCCGTCTCATCTACCAAGTATTGATCCTCTTCATACTGAAATTCCTCTTCAAATTGAAACTTTTCTCCAAGCTCTTCATTCTTGAGCTTATCCTTTTTTTTATACTTCTTCATCTCTCTCCTTAAAGCAACTCTTAGCATTCTTCTTCTTCTTTTCTCCATCACTAATCTAACTGGCCATCTTACTCTTTTCTTCTTCATTACCCATCCTTGCCATGGGTTTTGCATATTTTCTACCATGATTTCTATCATGGCTATCCTTGCTTTTATCTCATTCACTTCTCTTTGGTACTCTTCCTCTCTTTGTCTCTTTTTTTTTTCTCTTTCTTGTTTCTCTCTCTTTATCTAGTTCATGTTTCTTCTAGGCAGTCCCTCTATCACTCTTCTCAATTCTTCAAACTCCATCCTTTACCTCACCTAAGTCTATTTCACCTTAGTCTTTTGGCAAACTATCCAAGCTTCTTCTTGGATCTTCTTCTTCTTCTTGAGCAATTCACCATGCTCTTCTTCTAGAGCTTCTCTTGGCTCTTCCCTAAGCCTTCCTTGGCTTCTTCTCCTCTTAAGCCTCAATGGCTTAATTGCCTTGAACCTGCAACTTCTTCACTACAACAACAATTAGTCTTTAAAGAGCTTCAAAACAACTTGTCAATAACTTTCTTATTACCTTCTTCACTTGCTTTAATCACTGCAAACTTTTTTTTTTCTTCTTCTATTTGCAACTTCACAAAGTACATTATCTCTACAAAAACTAATTAGAAGAGTACAAAGTTTTCCTTTTTCCAGGATCTTACTAGCTCTGATACCAATTTGATGCAGAGGCCTCACTTGTTCTCTACTTACCAAGATCTTTTATAAGCTTTTTCCAATGTTCCATGGCCAATCACACTTCATGAGGGGTTAATAAACTATCTACTTGTCTATCAAGACTGATTAGAATTCATTCAAATCAAGAAAAACATCAACACCTTATTTCTTTCTTACCATCTCTTCAAGCATGCACTAATCAACACAAGGCAACTTGTCTTCTTAAGCCATATGAGGCATCAAACACTAAAATACCTATTCTCCATGCTTCTATAACTCTGAAAAAACCTTAATAATACCAAACCATATAATTGAGCAAGTTATCATACCCTAAAATCTGACTTCTCTATCAAAATGGATCAAATGGCTTATAGGCATTGTAGCCCTCCAAATAGGCAAATCTTCAAATCTGAAAACATACACTAAGTGTTAAAGAAAAATAATCACAATTTTAGACACCCTTTATCATTATTCAACTCTTCACCAAGTTTTAGGACCTAACTCAACCTGTAGATGCACTTTCTTTTTGTGTCTCTTTCCAATTAAGCCTTCATTAGCCCTATGCAAATCAAGACCTAATGGTTTGACCAATATGTAATAGATCTTGACCAGGTAAGAATTGTTTTAGTTGCCCTTTATCTTTCTTATGATTATCCCAAAGTTTCAAGTCTTTACCATCACTAGAAATATCATTTCCTTCAACCCACTTGACCTCTTCTTGTTTGCCCTTAAGCTCAACTTCTTGGTTTATGAGACAAATCCATACTGTATAGATGCTAACACTTCCAAAACACCTGAATCATCCATGGTTTCACAAAAAAATCATGTTCACCAAGTTTTAGCTTCTTACAAGGGTTAGAACTCCATTTTTAGCATTTTCTCCAAAATGAACGAACTTTTGCATAGTCCTCGACAGACCAGGAAAGGATAAATTACATATCTTGAGCATAACAGGCTTTAAAAACATCATTCGAACTTCAAAAGTTCTTTTTTTTTATTCTTAAACTTTTATCTTTAGGCACCTAAGGTTAATCATGTATGGATTTTCTCATATTACAAAATTTTCTCAAAACTGAATTCTCAGGACAACTAGCAGGCTGCTTGCAAATAATTTTATAACTTGAACACATTTTCCCTTCAAGCCTGTAATTTACTTTTACAGCTCTATAATAACATCCCTCAACTTTTACTTATGTCTATGAACCTTATCAATATGCACAAACTAATCAAACACCCATTAACATCATCCAATGAGGCTATTTTAGCTCAAACACTTAAATTTGCACCAAGAACATGCATTAAAAGATCAATACATACCATTCACACTCAAGCACTCTAGATGGGTAATTCAGTGGCTGTGTCCTTTATTTTATTGCTTTCAAACATCTACTACAAACCCATATGCATTCCAATTCACACCTCTATGTACAAGGACCTAAAAAGGTCTATAATACACCCGAACTTCAAACAATGAACTTGATAGTTCTTGAATCTCACTTCAATCCCTTTAAATGACTCCTAAAGCCTCTATCATATATATTTAGGCCTCCTAGACCTACTGATTCAAACTCCTCATCAATAGAAACAAACTCTCTTTGTTTAGAATGGTCTTAAAACTGCCCATGATCTTCTCCTTTGACTTATCAATTTTTAACAACTTGCCAACTTGCTTCTTTATCTTGAAAAATTAGACTTTTCTCCCCCTTCCAACGTGGGGATTAGGTAATGAGATGTTGTTACTAAGGTAGAAACACATTTACAAATTGTTTTCACTTTCATGAACCCCTTATGTGAGGTTTAGCACTTGCCTCTTTTTAGAATTTGATTTTTCAAATCAATGTTTTTGGAGGGAAATTCTATGATTTGAATTCTCTTGCCCCTAGAGACCTTTTGACACCTAGAACACTTTCAAAACACCTAATAGAGACTATTCAAACTATCTAAGACCTCATAGGGTCTTTACAATGCATTACATGCTTCTTAAGACCTCTAGGCCTTTACAAACAACTTGGTGTTTCCCTAAGCCTATTTAAATATTTGAGTGATGCTCCTACATCAGAATTTGATGATGGGATCCTAAGCATTAGGCTTCATGTTTCTACATCTTTCATCTTAGATCCACCTATGCATATGGAAATAAGCTAAGTATTATCTCTTGTTTATGTTGAAACTATTAGAATATCAATTGGCATTATAGTTTCTATATTTGGTAATTTTATAGATTTAGTATATTGTGTTATTTGAATTAATTTAACTGGTGTGCTTTAGAATAGTTTTATTCATCCATTTTATTAGGATACTCTAACCCCTTAAAATTTATCTATCAAAAAAAATTAAAAAGGTTTAAATAGTTTATTATTTAGTGTTTCCACAATTGTTACTATGATGACTATATTTATTGTGTGCTTCATAGTCTTGACGTGACACTTGTATGTCTTAGCATACATGTTTCATATATGCTCAGATGATCTAATCTTTATATTATAGTATAATCTAATCATCGTAGTGCATGATTATATATATATATATATATATATATATATATATATATATATATATATATATATAACTCTTTTCTTCTAAGATGAGTAATTTTTAGGCTACGTCCCTCACCTCAAAATGGGGCATACATAGTGGGCTTATCTTAGAGACCCAATCATTCACACATAAAATTAGGGGAATATTGGGACATTTTTACTAGTTACATCTTTTTATGACCATTAAATTAATCATATTGAGATAATTATACGTATTATGCATGAATTTATCTTACTTATTCTTCTTAGAGTGCATATTTTATGGATATTATATTATACTATGTATGATGATGACATACATTGATTATGTAGAGTATCATTTATTATTCTATACATGATTGATGTTAATACACATTAAATGATGTAATCCTTGAATGTGTATTACATTGTGTGACTCTTAGTCTATGTGAAATTGGATTTTCATTATGTGACTGCTTTTATGCTTGACTTTTTATCTATGAATATGCATGACATTGGGTGTTCATTATGTGAATCCTTTTATTTTTAACTCATTCTTCGTGACAATGGGTGCTCATTGTGTGACTCCTTTTATGTTTAAATTTTTATCTATGATTTTACATGACACAAGGTGAATAATTATATATATGATCCTTACTTTTCTTGACTCTATTTATGCATGAGTCTTACTCTGTGTGACAGTGATTGTTAGTTGTATGACTCTTTCTTTGTGTGACATTATCAGGTGTGCTTCTATGATTTTAATTTTATGTCATGGCCATGACATTGTGTGTATCTCTATATTTTCTATGTGGATACATCTAGGATGTATATTTAACTTGTGATGTTGTGATTCTTATCAAGAATTCTTATCCTTGTGTGTGATTCCATGATACATATCATGCATATTTTGTGTGTTTATTACTTATTGTTACATAATTATTACTATGATGAATATTTACTATGTGCATCATAGTTATATCTACTTAACATGACACTTGTATACCTTAGGATACATGCTTCATATTTTCTCAAATGATATAATATTTATATGATAAAATATTCTAATCATGTTATCACATGTTTACATCTTTTTATATATAACATGATGTGTATAACTCTTTTATTATAATATGAGTAATTTTTAGGCTACAACCCTCACCTCAATAATGGGGCATACATAGTGGAATTGTCTTAGAGACTCAATCCTTCACATAAAAAAATCAAGCTTTGGGCACAAATTATTTCATATTGGCATAAAAATTCAGAGTTTAAACACAAATTATTATATGTTTACTTATATTGACACATATTTATTCAAATTATTATAGGGTATGTGACTCAGAATGCATATGTTATCATATTATGGGGGTATGTTAGACATATGTGAGACATTATATAGGATTATGAATGAAAATTCATAGATTCTATGATACTATTACATAGATTAAATAAGTTATCAAATTAGGGGAATATGTGAGGCATATGTGATGGTTCAAATATATTATGTTATTATGGCACATGTTATATGATTATGATTTACTTAGGTTCTACTTAAGTATACTCAAACATACTCAATTTGAATCATAAAATCCATTTAAAATGGGTGATTCAAAATTTCTCAAAATTACTTGGGTTGTACTCAAGCATACTTAGACTTATATTTTTTAGAACCTAGTTGGGTCTCATTTAAAAAAATATATATAATGAGTTTGGTTGAGGTTCTACATGACTTAACTTCTAAGTACCTCTCCATATTTAATGATGGTTTGGGAATATTATTCCAAGCCCATGGTTTTAACACTAAAATTTCCTTGGGGCATAATCACCCCATTCTTTAATGACTCTAGAGGGAAGATAAATTTACATACCTACAGGTGTATTCATTCCTTGATTTTTTAATTTAAAATATGTTCATTGATTATTTTAGGTTTTTATATCATGAGTTGACACTAAGTTTTACATGTTTCATTGCAACTCAATACTAAGGACATACTTGAAGACACCTTCCATGGTTACACTCATGTATCAAATTTCTCATTCTATCTTTTTATTCTATCACTTTCAATACTAGGATAAAAGGGGGATAAATTAGACACATAAATTTGGTATCATATACTTTAAAATTTTAGTTCTGACCAAAACTTAGCATACATGAACTTTACGCACATATTTGATTATTTTTCACCTTTATTCCTATCCATTTATCCATTAATGGGCTTAGTATTCCTAATTCTTGATTATTCACATAGTGTTTCCTTAGTTTCTTCCTAAAAAATAATCTTAAATAGACTATCAATTTTATCTAGATCATTATTTCCTATTTCTAAGATACCTCTAGAAATAGTCAAATGGATTTAATTACCAGAGCTATATGCCTTGGTCAGACCCATATATGCACTCTATAATATTTATTTTATTGAATTCAAACTATTCTTTTGGGTTATTCCACATGTTTAGAATATTTATTTGGAAGGAAATTATCCAAATATTCATGTATATAATACATCAAGCCTAAGTTTATTCCCATCTATCACTTCACTAGTAAACATCTACCTTTGTATTGTCACACTAAAGAATACATCCACACATCCTTGAAGCACTATAATCAATCTTCCAATATACAAACCCTCAAAGGAAAAACCATCAAGCTAAGTATGAATACTAATTTAAGTTCAAAATCATAGGTTTTCAAATTTTGAAAACTACACACAATATTGCACTACATACTAGTATAACATTAATTGAACACACATATTGTTAGGTCGGAGAAATACATGTGATTTAATCCATTTTTAGATTATTTGAATGTAGGTAGTGTTCACCCACTCAATATGGGGTGGTTGAGGTAATCTCAACCCATATTTTTAACCACTTTTAATAGGTGAAGAAAGTTTCTAAATTGGATCTAGAGAATTCAAATTTGAACTTGTGCACAAGACCAAGCCTCTGATATTGCACATAATACCTATCTATAGGAAAACATAGTGACCTTTCATGGAATATCATGGTATTTATAATAGGAAAAAATCTAGAAATATATTACTAGCTTCATGTTATCATAGGCATATAATCATTAATGGATTCATCCTTGAAGGTTTTGATAGTCACTTTACTTATCTAAGTGACCACAAATTTATTCTAGACAGTTGATGTTGATTGTACATTGTCAAAAACCAAAATAGAACTAAAACAAAATAAGTACCCTATCCTATTAGGCATTTCTATAAATATAAATTCCAATAAATATGTCTTATTATACTAATTGCATTATATCTTATTAAGCTATATATATATATATATATATATATATATATATATATATATATATTTATAATGCAATTTGAATAAGTTTCAAGTTTCATCTTGTTTATCCCACTAAATTAAAAATAATATAAAACATAGCCTAATCTAAATTGAGAAATGGATAAATTGATATTACACCTAGAATATTTAAAATTGAAAAAAAACTAAAAGAGAGATGTATTTAGCTTCTTAGTGTATTTTTTTTCTCATAAAAAAAACCACTAATCCTAAAAATATTTTGTAAATTTTTTATAACTACATGTATCAGGAAACTATAGCCCAAATCCTACCTCGATGTTATTGATAATAGTGATACCCCTACAATGACCAATAGTATCTTACCTTTATTGACAATGTATCTATAGTCTATGAAAGTCTATAATGAATTAGAGTGTTTTACTTATGCATATAGATGTTATATGTGCATGTGCTCACCTTCAATCCTATGTGGATCCCTAGTCTCACTTTCAACCACACTATGACACCTGAAAAGAGGGTTAGTATGTTATGTTGGATAATCCCAACCACTCCTAACTGAGTGAGTGAGCATTTACTATGTTTTAATAATTTTAAGAGGTCTGAAACTACACGTAATTATCCCACTTAAGTGTTTACAACATCATGATAAATATAGAATCTAATGCATTGTTTAGTTTTCAACACTTGGCACAATGAAAGTTTAACTTACACATGTATCTAGACTTATATCTATGGTTGCTCCTTTGAGGGGTCCTTATATGTATATGCCTTTGTGATAATTGTTGTCACTCAATTTTCTACCCTTGGATAGGTAGTTAAAGCCTTATCCAAATTGAGAGGAACATGGGATTACCCATAGGCATGTGGGTTGACTATAGTAGGGTAAACCTCTAGATTGAAGGGCTAGCTCCCTAGATTTGTCTTGATTACTCATCACCTATACTACTACCTCATTTAGATGAAAAGGGAGAGAGAAAACAAAAAGTAAACCTATCCTAATGAGGTAATGCACTATTTTTTAACCTGGCCACTACCAACCAATTGTAATTATACTTTAAACAAAAGTATAATATGCATATGATACTAATCCAAATCTTCCCTTGCATTAGTATTTCTCATGGAAGTTTATGAAGCAGACCTAAGATAGGAGGACTAAACACAAGGTCATGACATGACACTAGTGGAGTGAGTTAATGACATGACACTAGTGGAGAGATAACTCACTAAACTCATGAAAAATTCATTAGAACACTTGAAAAGACTTGTAATAGACTTTCAAAGTTGAATATGAATGCAAATAAGCATAACATGCCAAGGAAGAGAATCTATCACTTAACAAGATCAACTAGTCTAACATACACATTAAAATAAATCATGGAGAAGGTAAACTAAATTGTTATTTATTAATCAAAGGATTAAAATGAGTGTGGATTTTACATACTTAGGTGGAGGATACAAACTTAGCCAATTGTGGCTACTTATATCGAGAAAGTGAGAGAGAAGATAAGAAGGACATAGGAGAGAGATAGTATACAAGTGTATCATGAGTTAAAATAAGAATATGATTTATGGAAATAGCTCAATAGGTCTAAGATTCTATGTGTAACTCCTTTTAAGATGCTCTAGCCCTCCAAGTGGTGTGGGAGTTGAAATGCTAGCTTAACACCTTAACTAGCTCTTGAAAATTTCCCTTTACCTTGGCATGTTGAAGGACAAGTGGCCTTATTGATGGTAAGATCAGTTTATCCTACCTACTTGATATGATCTTGACACATCTCAAATGACCCCATCAGGTTCTTTTTGACACATGACTTCCTTTTCTTGCTAGGCATCTAGAGGACTCTTCATCTCCCCATGCCTATTTTACACACAAGTGTCAGAACTTGGTTTTATATTCTTAAGCTCATCAAAAATTCATGGATTTCCTATTCAACTTATATTAGACCTGAAATAATCCATTTGAGATCTCAAACCATCCCCAATAATTCATTATCTACAAAAATCTCTGATTTGGCCTTCTTCCTTGTAGCCCTAAAATCATACAAGCCTCCTCGTGTATATAGTTTCACAAATGATGATGAGAATATGAGGGAATATTATAGCACCAATATGGATTTACAACTCTAGGTTCAATTTAATTCTCTGAGAGTGAGTGGAGATATCCTTTTTTGCAGCTTATTTCTCCTAACTAGGCCTTAATTAGGCTTCTTTTCCAAGAGACTAAAAATTGGCTCTATAGGTTTCCCACACATTCCAAACACAAAATGAGTGTGTGATTCACTAATATGACCTCCTCATTGTTCTCCATGCCAAATTTTAAGATCTAAAAACTTGTATGGACTTGTCAAATAGTCAAAATCAATCTTTAAAGGCCTATTCCATATAGTTCTAAACTTGAAAGTATGGTCCAATTACATGGAGTGATGATCAAAGGAGTCTTAAACATGTTATAGGTCATTTATAATTTTTTATGATTCATCTATATCCATATAACTTTGTTTCTCTCTCATCAGGTCCTTATAGCTCTCCTAGGTAGACTAAAAGTGCTTTGAGTTCTTGATGATAGTCCATATAGCTCAGGGCATGAAATTGAAAATAAACTACATAAAATGGATGATAAAAAAGGTATTTAACTTCACCTAGGAGTTTAGGTTCCCATGCAATTCCTCTATTCCATATTGAGAAATGCAAACTAGCCTCTCAGGTTGCAACTATGCATTATGTGAGGTCTAAGAGCAAATTGGGTCAGTGAGAGGCATCCTAAAGTTGGTTTTAGATTTAATGAACTAAATGATGTTGAAGACATCTCCCTAAACACTTTATAATGGTTCAATTGTCACCTTTATTCATCAAACTCTCTAACATCCCATTGGTCTAGGCCTAGGGTTCTTAAGTCTAGTTGTTCAACTTACCCTAGCTGTCTGTGTTTTTCTATTTCTCTCACTATCAAGGTTTGAGATCTCATGAAAGGTTTGTACAATCTTCTTACCATATTCTTAAGGTTTCAAAGTATCTCAACTCACTTCACTTCATCTCTCTTTAAGACTACCTATGTAGGTTTGAGTATGCACTCATCCTACTTGAGACTGAATAGGGCTTGATTGTGCTTATTTCATTATTGCTTGAGTTTAAGGATGTGATGGAGTTATATTCATCAACATAAAATCACATTCACTTACCTTTATCTCTTTATATCTCTCTAAATTATCTAAACTTCTTCATACAAGCAAATACTCCTCAAGAATGAGTAGTTCTATGTTTTTCCTAGACTAAGTAGGTAGAATGTTCAGTGTTTATCTTTGCTTTAGGTGAGTTAGTGAATTTTATGAGGCTCTGTAGTCACTATGAAACTTATCCTCAGATGTTTCACTTCCCTCTTAGATTTCCATAGACTTTTACCCTCTTAAGAAAACACTTCTTCTCGACTAGGTAGGAAGACTTGCAACAAGACCAATATGCATTCATTTAGGTTGGAAACTCAAAAGAGATCTTGTTGATCTCATGAAACATATAAAATAATTTACCTTTCCCTTAGATGCTACTCATAGACTTTAAGACCTTTTTAAGAAATAAATAATTTGTTAAGGCAAGATTGTGTGTAGGTAATTAGCCTTGTCACCACTATTTGCTCATTTATCTATTAGTCACTCAGAACCCCCTTTGCTTAGGTCTCCTTGATATTCAAGGACTTGGGAACATAATCATTTCTTGAAATAAACTTTAACTCTCCTCAATAACTTTGTCACTCTCTTTAAGGCTTGAAATTAGACCATATCATCTAGTATTGGTTGTAGGTCTCTCTTAGAGGTTTGAATACATTTGAGGGCCTATAGGGTTTCCATTGTTAGTCATTATGAATCTTAAAATCTCTATTCCGTTTCTAAAGTTATTTTAATACCCTTTTAGTGTCTTGAAACTCCAAACTCCATCCTTAGTTCTGTTCCAAGCCTATTTTCTCCAATTAGATATAGGTTCTCATTAGAGAGTTTGACAATGTATTAGGTGTTAATAATTTATTAAGTCTCTAAAGACCAACCCAAAAATCTTAATTATCTTTGATCTATTATTATTTTTATATCAAAACCCTCTTACTATCTTGAAACTCCAAACCTTACCATCATTCACTTGTTCAAGGCACATTTCCAGTACTGGTTGTAGGTGTTGATTAAGGGTCTACTCATATAGTTTGAGTTGGCCTGCCTTTAAATACATCATGATGTCTCATAAATGGTACAATTTTATGGACAATATTTATCACTTCATTCCAATTTCAATTATCCCTTTCAAAAACTTCACAACCTTTGTACTCAATATCAACATAGTCATAGTCCTGTAGGTGGCTCGTACTAGGTCTATTAGATTGGTCTTTTATGCAACACTAAATTTAGGTTCTTGGGAGATATATAATTAATAAATTAAAATAAAGTTGAAAACATCATAATGTATCCATTCTTATACATTAGCTTTGAATATTGGCACAATTGGGCTTTTCTTGGGATTGCAAACCTTCAAGTCTGTAGGTGACTGTTTAACAACCTTAGAAGTTTGAAAAGTGTAAACATGACTTTTATGGACTAAATGTCATTAATTAAATTTCATAAACTAATATATTAGGAAAAAATATCTCAAACTCTTGGAAACATGTACTTAAACTACTCAAATCATCTCAATTGCTAGACACATAGAACACAATCCATAATGTAAATGGAGATAGTGATCAATTTTAGACTTGTAGAAAATGTTTATTTGATTAGAGGCCATAAATTTATTTAAAAGGATGTTATTAGACAATTAATATCCATTAATATTCATTAAACCACTTGGATAACTTATACAACACATAAAAATTACCAGTCACTTCAAACTATGAAAGGAACCACTTTCCTTATCAAAAGACCATTCACACATGCCAAAATGATGAGTGAATGTTCATGAGACATATAAAAGTCTTTTTTAACTCACTAAAAATTATTTCATTTATCAATGAGGTCATACCTTGCATTAGAGTTTCTCTAAATGGATGTGGGGATTTGATCTTTCAAAAAGCAGTCTAGCTCCTTAGCGATTGTTCATAAAGATAAGGACACCAATCCAATGAAAAATCATGAAATTTTGAATCCAATAAGGGTCTCAAACTTTGGATAGAATATTATCCCCCAAGTCAACCTGTACAACCTATACCATCTAATTAAATTTAGCCTTCACTAGCTTATGAATGGGATGATGGGAGAGAGAAAGATATTTATACAACTATGGAGCTTCAAACTTCTTCCCAAGATGTTTCATTACTTATAAAATCTCAAAAGACACTTTTAAACTCTTTTCACTTGCAAGTGACTTCCAAAAGTTTTGTATCACTTCCTTAACTTCTTAAGATGGCATTGAAACCCAAAAATATGATTTTTCTCTAGCATGTTGATATGTGTGGCCATTTTGTAACTACTCCAATTAATTTTTAAGGTGTGTGGTATGGATTTATTGTTTAGGAAACTTTGACATACACAAATGTTAGCCAAAATCACTTTTTTTGCTCATTTTCACCATCTTCAAGCTAGCAAATGAACCTTAGACATTCAAAAACTTCATGAAATGTTGATAGAGATGATTAATACATTAAAAGACCTTAAAAAACCCTAATAAATTATGACACAACTTTACCATGCCTTATCTCTCCATCATATGCCTATACTATTATCTGATCAAAACATGACATTACCTTAATTTCTCCAAACTAACCTTAAACAATGCTAATAAGGTTATATGAAGACTCTAGGGACCATATGAAGCATGAAATGACCATAAAAATATCACATGATAATTTGAAATTAGAAAGGATGACCAATTTTACTTGGGGTCAAATTTGGTTAACATTCTTGGTGATTCACAAGGGTAACATGCTTGTAATGCTAATAGAACTAGTAGTCTTGCATGTCCATTGGGTAATGGAGTTTATTGCACTCAATTTTAGACTTTAAAAGACTTTAATCATGACTCAAAAAACTAATTTGACCTTAAAAATGCACAAAATAAACAACAATAAGACACAAATCAAGAACAAGACACAGACATGTGCCATCAAGCACTTAGGGAACATAACAACAACATAAGCGAACTCAACCATACACAACTAACCTAAAAAGGACTTATTCTTCATAGATCAAAGTGGAATATTGTACAATTTTTTTATCCATGGAATGGAGGGAGTGAAGCAAGTTATCTCTTGATCCTTGTTGATGATGTCTTTAACTTTCATGCTTGCCAATCTTCTTGGCATGATTTCAAATGTAACAATGAAAGCTACAAACATGTCATTTATGAAGGTTAATTCAAATTTTGACTCAATCATCTCATGATATCTATTGATGTTTGTGCTTATCTCAATCATGATCACCTTTTGAATTATAGGAGCACTCTCAATCTTGGTACTTTGGAAATTGTCATGTTATCTTTCAAGAAGCAAAGCATCTTCAAGAACATCTTTAGACTTCTTACCAGTTGTTATAGGCTCATCAATATTTTCAAATATATTTACATACTCAACCCAATATTCATCATTGTCCTAAATGAATACATCTTATTTTATCTCCTTATACATATGACCTTCTAGCTCTTGGATAAGTTCAATATGCTATTGCCACTTATCTTTATTTTTTTCTCTTCAATAGCCATAACTTCTTCAACTTCATCTTCTTGGTCATTGATCACTTGGTCAACATCAAATTTCTTACTTGAAGAGTATTCAACCTCACTATTGTCTGTAACTTCATTAATTTTGGATGACATAGGATCTTCTTTTTGAAACACACCCTCAAGAGGCAAGGCATCTTCAAGAGTTTATTCAACTTGACTAGTAGGAGGTATAGGCTTTTGAACAACCTCACACTCATGAAAAAACTCATTTAACTTATACCATAAGTATTCTTGATTCATGGAGTCATCATCAGTTTCAACCTCTATTGGTTTTTTAAAACCAACTTCTTTATCATGCTCATAAGACTCAACCAACTCAGTTGATGTGATGTTTCCCTCAAACACCTTCTCTTTCATGTCTTGATCAATATCTTTATTGACAGCTAAAACTTGATCTTGATCATCTCTTTCTTCACTTAAAAAGATTGATTTATGTTTATCTTCACTAAGGGGAGTACCTATAGTGAACTTTTCATCTAAGACACTTGAGTCATCTTCTTTATCATCTACAAATTTGGCTTAATCTTCTTCACTTATCTCTCATAGGATGGGTTCTCCTTAAATAAAGGATGTGGTAGGAGGGTGATGGATAGGTTCATGAGTTGGAGAGGGAGTATGACATGTGATGAATGTCTCATGAATGGGCTTAGGAATGGAGATTCTTGAAAAGACTCTTGGGGAGATAACAAGTTGGGTTGGGTAATGGGAGAGACATATTCTTTAACAAGGGCTTTAATTTCTTCATAGCCTTCTTGAAGCTCTTCAACAACTGCAAGTTGATCCTCAATATCTTGAATTTCCAACCTCTCTAATATATCTATCCAACCGTGTAAATCATCATTGATGACATGGTGGGCTTCCTCTCCAACTAACATCCACTTATCCATGAAGAATTGAACTGACTTCCTCAACTTCTCTATGAGGTGAATATGGATCACACCAATTTCCTTATCCCATTTTCTCATCACCCTTTTTTATTTTAGTATATTTGGCATGAGTGCCAACAAGGATTTATCTTGAGGTGAAATTAAAGTAATAGTAAGAGGGGAATAGTAGGGGTTTTGGTGAGATTCAATATGTTGATTAGATTGCCTAATTAAATCTTTTAAGACCTTATATCTTGCTTCTCAATTGGTGGAATCATCTAATTCCTCATGAAAATTCTAATAATAATCATGTTGAGGTTGATATGGATTATAGGGATGATATGAGTCATATTGAGGCTGATAGAAAGACACTTATTGATACTCTTCTTGATAGAATTAATCATAGGCTTTTGGATAGGGCTGATAAACAACATCATGGTGATATAAAGGGGAGTAAGATGACCATAGGACTGGCATGGCTCATAAGGAGAGTCATAATCTTGATATGTTTGTTGAGGCACATAGTTGGGATCATGATAAGGTTGATAAGGAGTTGTATAGTAAAAACTCTCTTCATAACTAGCCATCCCAACTTCATGAGTCAAAATAAAATACAAGATATGATAAAAAAATTCACAATAAGTACCTGGGCTACTAGAACCAACTGATTACAATTGGAGTTTCCATTGGTGTTTGTTGAATGCCTCTAAAGGCTGATAGGAAGAAGAACACACCAAGAATTTTGCCACTATTTTGGGCCTTAGTCCCATGGGGCATGATAGAATTGTTGTCACTCAATTTTACACCCTTATAGAGATAGTTAAATCCTTCTCCAAATTTATTATAACATGGGATTACCCTTAGGCTTGTGGGTTGCCTATAGTAGGGGTAAACCTCTAGATTGAAGGGCTAGCTCCCTAGATTTGTATTGATTGCTCCTCACCTATACTACTAGCTCATTTTGATGAAAAGGGAGAGAGAAAACATAAAGTAAACCTATCCTAATGAGGTGATGCACCAATATATAACTTGAACACTACCAAACACTTGCAATTACACTTCAAACAAAAGCCTAATCTGTACATGACACTAATCCAAATATGCCCTTTCATTAGTATTTATCATGGAGATTTGTGAAGCAAGCTTGAGCTAGGAGGACTAAGCACAAGGTCATGATATGAAATTAGTGGAGATAAAACTAACTAAACTCATGAAAAAATTATTACAACATTTCAATAGACTTGTAAAAAACTTTTAAAGTTAAATATGAATGCAAATAAGGACAACATGCCAAGGAAGAGAATACATCACTTAACAAGATTAACTAGTCTAACATACACATTGAAATAACTCATAAATAAGGTAAAATAGATTGTTATTTATTGATAAAATTTTGAAAAATGAGTAGGGTTTTTCCATAATCAGGTGGAGGATACAAACTTAGTCGATTATGGTTACTTATATAGAGAAAGTGAGAGAGAAGAAAATAAGGGCACACGAGAGAGAGAATACACAAGTGTCTCATGAGTTAAAACAACAAGATGAGTTATATATATACCTCAAAAAGTCCAAGATTCCATGTTTAACTCTTTTTAAGATGATCATACCCTTCAAGTGGCATAGGAGTTGAAATGCTTGCTTGACACCTTGACTAGCTCTAGAAAACTACCCTTTGCCTTGGCATGTTGAAAGAAAAGTGGCCTTATTGATGGTTATATTATTTTATCCTACCTATTTTATCTACTCTTGACACCTCTCAATTGAACCCATTAGGTTCTCTTTGACACATCACTTACTTTTCTTGTTAGGTGTCTAGAAGACTCTTCATCTCCCTAGGCCTATTTTGTACACAAGTGTTAGAAATTGATTTTATATTATTTATCTTGTACAAACTTCATATATGTCCTATTGAAATTATATTATACATGAAAAAAATCCATTTTGAGGTCTAAAAATAGGCCCAAAAGTTTATTCTCTACTAGAAGCCCTAATTTGGCCTTCTTCCTTATAACCCTAAAATCATACAAACCTCCTTGTGTAGAGAGTTTTATGGATGATGGTGATAATATGAGGGAATATTATATTACCTAGTATGGCCTTATAGATTTAGGTTCAATTTCATGCTATGATAGTGAGTGGAGATATCATTTTTTGTAGCTTTCCTTTCCTAACTAGGCCTCAATTAGGCTTCCCTGCCAAGAGACTAAAAAATGGATCAAAATTTTTCCCACACATTCCACATACAAAATAAGTATGTGATTCAATTATATGACCTCCCGTTTTTCTCCATGCCAAATTTGAAGATTTGAAAACTTGTACAACCCTATCAAATATCACAAATCAATCTTTTAGGGCCTATTCCATATAGTCATGTACCTATAAGTATGGTCAAATGGAAAATGGTGATGATCATGGGATTATTAAACATGTTTTAGATCATTTTGAAGTTTTTATAATCCATCTAGAGGCATATAACATTGTTTCCCTCTCATTGGGTCCTTATTACTCTCCTAGGCAACCTGAAAGTGCTTTGAGTTATTGATGATAGTTTGAGCATGAAACCACTAACCAATTACAAAAAATGTAATTTCAATAAGGTATTTAACTTCTCTTAGGATCCCCAGGTTCCCATGAAAATCCTCTATTCTCATACTGAACAGAATGCAAACTAGCCTTTTGGGTTGGTAGTAGAGCATTCTATGAGGGTCTGATTAAGCAAATTGAAGTTTGTAGGTGAGAGGCATCTTAAAGTTGGTTTGAGATCTCCAATGACCTAAATGAGTGTCTGAGATATCTCCCTTGACCTCTAAAAATTTCTATCTTACCAAATTTCTCCATCAAGCTCAATTACATTCATTGGTTTAGGCCTAGGGCTTGTGAGCCAAACTGCCTAACTTACCCTAGCTACCTATGTTCAAATATTTCTCTCAATGTCAGAAGTTATATAGACCTCATGGAGTGTTTATGTATTACTTACCATATTCTTAGGATTTCTAAGCATCCTCAATTGACTCCACTTCACCACCTTTCTTAGATCTGACTATCTATATGAGCTTGATTCATGCACTTAAGACTGATAGAGACTGAATAGGGCTTGACTATGCTTATTTCACTGTTGTTTGAGTTTGAGGATGTGATGGAGTTATATTTATCACCAGTGATAATCACACTATTTCAATCACCTTTACTATCCTTATATCTATGTATAGTCTCTAAACTTCTTCATACAAATAACTACTCAAGAATGAGCAGTCATTGTGTCTAGACCTAGATTGAGTAGGTCATAATGTTCAGTGTTTGTCTTTGATTTAGGTAAGTTAGGGAATTTTTTGAGGATATTTAGTCACTATAAAACTTATCCCCAAATTTTTCACTTCCCTCTTATATCTCCATAGATGTATACCCTCTTAAACAAGAACTTCTTCTCGACTAGGTAAGTAGGCTTGTAACAAGAACTGTATGTATTCATTTAGGTTAGAGACTCAAAAGACATATTATTTCTCTCATGAAACATTTATAATAATTTAAATTTACTTAAAATGATACTCACATGATTTAATACCTTTTCAAGCAATAACTGCTTTGGTAAGATAGGATTATGTTGGATTATGTGTAGGTGATTAGCCTTGTGACCACTATTTGCTCATTTCTCTACTAGTCATTTAGATTCTCCTTTGCTTAGGTATCCTTGATCTTCAAGGACTTGGGAACCCTAATAATATCCTAAAATGAACATGACTCTCCTCAATAACTTTGTTGCTCTCTTTAAGGCTTGAAATTAGCCCATATCATCTAATATTGGTTGTAGGTCTCTCCTAGAGGACTAAGTTCATTTGAGGCCCTGTAGGGTTTCCATTTCTAGTCATTATGAATATTTAGGATCTATTCAATTATTGAATTTATATTAATACCCTTTAAATTTCTTGAAACTCCAAACCTTATCCTGAATTCTACTTAGAACCAATTTTCCCCATCTAGATGTAGATGTTTATTAGGGAGTTTGATTGTGTATTAGGGGTTCATAGTTTCTTAAGTATTCAAGATCAATCCCAAACATCTTCAATGGATTTTATCCATTGTTATTTCTATATCAAAAACCTTCTTATTGTTTATAAACTCCAGACCTTACCATGATTCACTTGTTAAAGGCACATTTCCAATATTGGTTGTAGGAGTTGATTAAGTGTCTACTCATGAAGTTTGAGTTGGCCTTCATTTAAACTACATCATGATGTCTCATTAATGGTATAATTATATGGGAATTATCTCTCTCACTTCATTCCAATTTAAATTATCCCTTCTAGTAACTTCACAACCTCTATACTTACTGTCAACACTAGTCATAACTTCTTATAGGTGGCTCTTACTAGGTCTATTAACTTGGTCTTTTCTACATCACTGAACTTTAGGTGCTTGAAATGATATATCATTAGTCTATTTAACTAAAATTTAAAACATCAAAATTTTTTACATGCCTATACATTAGCTTTTAATACTAGCACCATTGAGACTTTTCTTGGGATTACAGACCTACAGGTCTATAGGTGACTGTTTAGCAACCTTGGAAGTTTGAGAAGTTAAACATGAATTTTATGGATTGAAGATCATGTCTTCCATTGAATAAACATGATATATTAGGAAAAAAATCTTAAACTCTTCTAAAAATGTACTTAGACTACTCAAATCAACTCAATTACTAGACACATAGAACACAATCCATAATGTGAATAGAGATAGTGATAAAATTCATGTAAATAATAGTAATGCACAAATAAAATCTAGAGTGAATAATAACCAACAAATTATACACAAGCCATTTTAACATAACACATGAATTACTGTGGGAAAACCTCATAGAGGTAAAAAACCCACCAAAAGATGATATTCAATTATTGAGAAACTTCGTACCCTAATACAAAGTATTCTTCCTCTTCTCACTTCTTCTGTCAAATATCCTTCACAAATTTGTGAAATACCAAGGGAGATGACCATTGTAAAAATAATGGGTCCATCCATCCCGATAAAATAATTTAATTAAAATTTGATAATAATTAAATAATTATAAATCTATTATTTATTATCATGAGGTTTCCACCTTATGGTAATAAATAATACATTATTAGGTATTCAATTAATACCAAGGCTAAGGGTCAATTAAGCCCACTTAGAATCAAATGTTCTAACACTCCCCCTTAATGCTAAGTGGGGATAAATGTCATAGTCACCTTAATAAAGGAATTATACTATGTACATAATTGAAGGATTTAAAAACTTTCATCATGCTAAACATCAAATTTTGAAACAAAAAAAATTATAATCCATAAACTACTTGAAAGTAAGTTTAGGTTAGCATGACTGTGAGACTACATCTCATAGTTTCTCTTAAATAATCATCTAAACATATTTGTAGCCTTTTATAACATAAGGAATTCCATTACAAAGTATGATTTTAATGTATTTAGGTACAAAAGTAAAACTTACACATGAAGTTTAATAAAATCATATAACTTCCACATGAATTTTATAATGATTTACAATGAGAAGAAATATAAATAAGGAAAAAAAACACATGGCCGTTAGAAAGTGGCATTATCATGCACACTCATCCTCAATGGCAACTTCAAGAGGCTTAACATTATATGAAACTGATAAAACTTGGTAGCATCAAATGGTTTTATGAAGATATCTACCACTTATTCATCTGTAAAATAGAACTGTAAATTAATATCACCATTGAGGACTTTCTTTCAGATGAAATACACATGAACTTCAATATATTTAGTTATTTAGTGCTACACTAATTTTTTTCTAGAACCATACAACTTTGAATATCAAAATGAAGGATGGTAGTATAAAAAACATCTAAATGAAGTTCTCCTAATAACCTTCATAGCCACATGACTTTTTTAACAACTTCTCTAACAATTCTATACTCATCTTTTGTAGAAGAGAGAGACAATAAGTTTCTTCTTGATAATCTAAGTAATAATACCTACACCAAACTTAAACACATATCTAAAATTAGATTTACAATCTAAAGTATCACCAATATGGTCAGTATCATAATAACCATATAAATTAGCATTATCAATGGAATAATATAATAAATCATAATTAATATTTCTTTTGATATAATGAAGAATACGTTCAACTAATTTCCAATGATCCAAATAAAGATTCTACATAAATCTATAAACAACACTAACAACATTTAAAATATTTAGCCTAGTAATGGATAGATAAATCAAACTTCTAATAAGCTGTCTATACAAAGTAGGGTTAACTTTTTATCATGCAAATTTATGATCAAGTTTAATACCAACTTCAATAGGAGTAGTGGTAGATTTAAAACCAAGCATGTTAAAATTAACAAAAATATTATGTGCATATTTAGATTATGATACAACAATTGAATTTTTATCCTAAAATATAACCATTCTTAAAAAATGATGTAAAATACCTAAATCAATCATTTTAAATATTTGACTTAGTTTATCCTTATATTTATGAATTAAATTAGTTAGATCACTAATAATCAACAAATCATCAACATATAATACAATTAGAATCAAATGACCATTTTCAAATTTAACAAAGAGATAATTATCTAAATAGAAGTTAGAAAAACCCAATTATTTGAAAAAAAAAATGTAATTTTAGAATACCAAGCTCAAGGAGATTATTTTAAACCATACAATTTTTTTTTAACTTGCATACATAATGTTCTTTATTCAGATCAGTGAAACTTTTAGACTAAGTCATATAGATTTTTTCTTCTAAATAATCATTTAAAAATGTATTCTTGACAATCCATTTGGTGGATAACCTAACCATTTTGGGTTGCAAGAGCAATAAGAAGTCTAACAGTACTCATTTTTGCTACAAGAGAAAAGGTTTCACCATAGTCAATACTTGATTTTTTAGTAAACCTGTAAGCAACTAATCTAGCTTTAAACTTGTAAATTTGATCAATTGAATTATATTTGATCTTATAAAACCACTTACAATTGATAATATGTATTTGAGGTGGAGGAGGGACAAGATCCCAAATCTGATTTTTAATTAAGGTATTATATTCAATTTGCATAACAATATTCCATATATCATATTGAGTGTCTTCCTCAAAGGATTGAGGTTCACATTCATACATAATCATTAATATATGATAAGAATGCTGATTTCTAGTTAATTTATTAAGATTATCAATATTAGAATATTAAATTAGGGATTCTATCCATTTAGGTCTTTTAGATTGAACATAAAACTTAGGGGATTCCTCAAACTCTAAGTTATTCATAATTAGATCAACTTCCTCAAGGGTATCCATTTCATCACAAGGATAAACATGAGAGTTAGGTTCATCAATAAAAAAACACTGAGGAGGATCCACAAAGGGCTCAAAAAAATATTTTTTAAGAATAAGAACATTCTTATCTCAATAATATGATGTTTAGAGGGATTATACACTTTTAAACCTTTTGTTTTACCTTCATATCCTACAAAAATGCAAGAATAGGAAGTGGGGTCAAAATTCTTTCTTTTAACTTTAGGAATAAATATAGAAGAAGGGCTACCAAAGATCATGAGATGAACCACATTAAGTTTATTTTTAGTCCACATTTATAAAGGGGTAGAAAGACACAAAGTTTTGGTAGGGACTCTATTCAGAATATGAACTTCAGTGTTCATGGCTTCATCCCATAAGAACTTAGGAATATTTACAAATTACAATATTATTCTAGCCATTTCTATGATGGAATTTTTTTCATTCAGTAATACCATTTTTCTAAGGGGAATAAGGATTTACTAGTTCCCTTTGAATACCACAATTAATACAAAAGGAATCAAACTCTTTACTAACATATTCACCATCATTATTAGTTCTCAAAATTTTAATAGAAAAATTAGATGCATTTTTAACACTAGTTTTAAATTCTTTGAATTTAGATAACACATCAAATTTATTTTTAATGAAAAAAATACAAAATCATTCTAGTTTAATCATCAATAAAAGTAATAGTATACAAAGAACCATTAAGAGATACAACTTCAAGAGGTCCTAAAACATTACTATGAATCAATTTTAAAAGATGTGAGAAATTCACATCATGATTTTTGTGAAAGGGGTTAGTATGTTGCTTACCATGTAAGCAACCCTCATAAGTTTCATGATGAGAAGGGATAGAAGGAGGTACAACAACAATATTATTTATAGACATATCATGTAAACTAATAAAATTAACATGTCCTAATATTTCATGCCATAATTGAGATTCATTCTTATTATTCAATGAAAGTGAACATGCAGAAGAAGAAAAGATATATAAACCATTCTTTTGAAGACCTTCAATAATAAAAGAACCAAAATGATTTATAATGGAATAAATTTATTTAAGTAATTTTATAATGAAATTATCATTTGTAAGTTGAGAACAAGATAGTAGATTCTTTTTGAGCTTAGGTACATAGAAAACATCATTAATAACAACATTTAAATTTTTTACTTTTTCCTATTTAGTTGCTTCTAAAAAAGAATTATCTCTTAAGTAAATTCTTACAAATATATTTATAGAATCACATAAAATATCATATAATCATGTCATATGATGTAATGTAACACTATCTAAAATCCATTCATTTTCATTTGAAGAACATAAAGCAACATATAAAGCAATAACATTTGAATCCCGATTGTCATTTTGATTAGGATTTTGATTCTTCTACTTGTTTTGATTAGATTTATTCCCTTTTTTATTTTTAGACATTTTATTTTTATTTATATCCTTGTTTTTATAACATGTTTTCCTTTTATGACTAAATTTATCACACAAATGATAATTTTCATTAAACTTAGGTGTATGGTTATTCCCGTATTTACTTTTAGTAGAATTTGGATTAAATTTTTGGTTTTTAGTGTTATCAAAAACATTATTAAGAGTGAGAAGTCCCTAAGTAGAATTTTCCTTATAATTAAAAAATTTCATAACTTTCTCTTCCTAAATCAGGAGAGCAGACAAGGTGATAAGGTTAGAGATATCTTGCTTAGTTTGATATTTAGAATTCAAAACTGCAATAAAATTTCTAAATTTTTTATGAATGTTTAATTGAATGATAAAATAAATTAATTGATCCTAAATAAAATTAAAATTAAATCCATCTAATTGAGCTTTAATTTTTTTAATTTTAGTAATAAAATTAACAACTTTTCATCACCTTTCATAGATGTAGTTAGCAATTCAAGGATTAATTTAATGATCTTTGAAGGTGAGTGCCTTCATGCATGGACTCAAAGTTTTTTCAAGAATTTCTAGGAGACTCTTTATTATCAATGTGGAGAAGTAAATCTTTAACACTCTGTAAGATAATGGACATATCTTTCTATGATTTCTGTTGAAATCCATTGGTAAACTCATGGGCCACATGTTGTCTAGAAGGGGTTTTTTCAGTATCAATGATAATATTTCATAATTTTTGGGCCATAAATTTGGATTTAACATGAATTTTTCATATATTATAGTTATTTTCATTAAGTATTTAAGAATTATCTAGGGAAAAATGAGGTGAAGCCATAACTTCCCTTTAAATAAGACATTAAACAAATGCTTAAAAATAAACTATTTTAAATAAATTTTTGAAATATTTTCAAAATAAAGTGAATTTCACATGAAACTATACTTAATTACATAATTTATATTCCAAAAAATACAAAAAATTGAATTAAAGTTACACAAATATAGGTGTCAAAAGAATCGCACTCAAAATGACCACTTAAACACTATTATTAAAAAAGGTGTAAAACCTTTAATAAGAGGCTTAAAAATAAAAAATGGACCACTCCAATGTACTTGGAATATGTCAAAACCTAGCGATTGATTGGCTACATGACTATGTTTATCAAATAATTCATTAGGTCAAAAGTTAAAATAAGTTTATCAAGTCAACTAGGATTTTAGACACGTGAGAAGTTGGCACACAAATCAAAAAATAGATTTAAAAAATAATAGAAGTTGAAAAAGTAAATTGACCAAGTAAAATAATATTAAATTTATGAGGTTTTGAACTTGGGACCTCCTTAGTTACAAGGTTTTAGCAAAAAAGTACTACCAACCCTTCTAGGAACCCAATTAAAAATATACATGCACTAAAATAATTTGAATGTTGTTATATCTAATTTTTTAAAATTTTTATAAAAAACTAAGAAATTAAAAAATAAATTATTTTTAAAATAATTTCTAAAACTATATATGAAATAATTTTTCATATATGTGGCACGTAGCCTAGAGAATAATGGAGCCCAAGGCAAAAAAAATAGAATTCCACAACATCCTGAATAGGCCATGAGAGGCCTCAAAATTTTGTCAACCTACATAAAATCATGGTATAAGGCATATTAGACCTTTAAAATAGAAATTTTTATGGATAATTTAGTATTTTGAAATGCTCAGATGAAATATGGCACCCCTATAGAAGTTTGAAGGGCTCAAAAATATGTATAGACCACCAAAAATCTTGAAATTAGTTTCAATATTTTGGATTTTTAATTATGATAATGAAAGAATTTTAAAAAATAGATTTTAACCAAGATTTTTTTTTAAATTTTTTTTTGAGCTAATAATGGTGCCTATGTTTGAGAAAGAATTCTCAGATCTCTAACTAATAGTTTCAGGGGTCTGCAGTAGTGTTTGTAGGTACAAATGAAAGAGATAAACCTGCTAAGCATAGATAATAAGAAACTATACCTCTTAGAGACAATTTTTTTTTCTTCCTCTATGCCGTACATAGATTTTAAGGAAGCTTTTAAAATAGTTAAAATATATATTTTAAATTGAATAAAATATCAATTATTTCAACTTAATGTAATAACTTGCTAATTAAATTCATTCACTAGGATCTTAAATCATGATAAAATCCATGTAGATGATAGTAATGCACAAATAAAATCTATAATGAATAATAATCAACAAAATATACATAAGCCAATTTAACACAACATAGGAATTACCGTGAGAAAACCTCAAAGAGGTAAAATACCCACCAAAAGATGATATTCAAATATTTAGAAACTTTGCACCCTAATACAAAGTAATCTTCCTCTTTTCACTTCATCTATCAAATATCTTTACAAGTTTTTAGGTTGAATATGATAAAAATAATTCATATTCAAATACTTTCACAATAGAGGTTAAACCCTATTTATAGTGAAATACCAAGGGAGGTGACCATTGTAAAAATAATGGGTTCATCCATCTCGATAAAATAATTTAATTAAAATTTGGTAATAATTAAATACTTATAACTTTATTATTTGTTATCATGAGGTTTCCACCTCATGGTAATAAATAATACATTATTAGTTATTTAATTAATACTAAGGCTAAGGGTCAATTAAACAAACTTAGAGTTAAATGTTTTAATAGATAGTGACTAATTTAAGACTTATACAAAATGTTTAGTTAGTTAGAGGCCATGAATGGATTGAAAATGATGGTAGGATACCATGAATATACATTCATATGCATTAGACCACTTATAAAACCTTTACAACACAAAAAAGTTACCAATCATTTAAACTATGCACAAAACCACTTTCCTTGTCAAAAGACCCTTCACACATGCCACAATGATGAGTGAATGTGTATGAGACATCTAAAATCCTATGATAAATCAATCCAACTAGTTTCATGTAGACATGAGCTCATACCTTTAATTAGAGTTGCTCTAAACTTAGCTTGTGGGGATTTGATCCTGTTGTCAATCAGATTCGCACCTTTGTGAAGGTAGTTTCAGGCCTTCACAGTCTGGTGAAATATGAAAACAATTCTAGGCTATGGGTGGCCTAATCAGTGGATTAAATCTCTAGATTATAAGGTCTAGCTCCCTTTGGTATATCAATTCGGATCTCTACTCTACACTATAAACTATTGGGGAAAAAGGAAAAGGGGAAACTTGAAAGGAAATCCTATCTAATGATGGTGATACACCTAAAATTTGATTGATCCACACAATTTGAGCTTCTAAAAACACTGATCACATAATAAAAAAACTAAAAATTTAAACTCAATTTACCCCTATACATCAATATTTCATGAAAAGGTTCTATCTTATGTTCAAAGCTTGAGTAAAATGATAGAATAGGCCTAATTCAAGGCACTAACTAGCCACTTATATCCACTATAACTTCAATCAAAAGATATTACACATAGAATATGACCTGCATAATCTGATCAGCTAGTAACTAGGTAAGAATAAGGACTTGATAAAGAAGAAAATTATATAACATATACAAATCACTAACATAAATACATTATACCAGCACCTTGAAGTCTAAAAACTATCCTTCTATTAATTTGAAAAGGTTACAAACCACAAATTTTTGGTAGAGTATGGTCTTTCCACAAAGAAGATACAAATCAAGGCTAAAAATCCAACCTATATATAAAAAGATACAATATTCAATAGATTGGTGTTGAAAATAGAAGAGGAGGTCAAATCTTACATTAACCAAGTCCAACTTGATCTATCATAGCCTTCAAATAATATTATTTTTGCCTTTTGTCTTGCATGAAAAGCTCTTTGGCATTAAAAATGATGGAGAGCCCAAGTTTGAGTTAAAACTTTCATCATGCATAATGCTATGACAATCTCCAAATATAGAACTCTTGAACTGCCTAAAATAAGAGAATAATCTCCTTTTCATGAAATCAATGCCAAAACTAAATTTAGAATTTCCCTTGAACTGCTATAAATGTTGAAAGCCTTCAACAAGATAAACAAAAACACATGCATGACTTGTCAACTAAACAAAGTGTAAGACTAGTCAACTCCGGAACTAAAGTGTGCATGAAATTCCATGTTGGCATAAAAGGGATGAGGTGGACCCAAGTTTGACAAGTCAAAATATTGCATGGAAATCCATGCCACAAAATTGGACTAAGAACTTTGCTTGAAGTTGAGTTGGATCATTGTATGCATGGGATGACTAGGAGACAAGCATGAATTCAACAAATAGTCAACTAAAGCTTTGACCAATCAACTATAGATAGCCTTTGCCTGCATGGAAGAGGACCTTGATGAGTGAGAGGTGATTTTATATTGAACTCCTTGTCTTAATTATGGTGATTTATCAGTCTAACACTTTTGGGCTCTTTGCTTTGTACATATATTTCTTCAGCATTTATTTATCTAGGGCTATTTGTTTTATCTACTTCTTTTGGCCTTCATTTTTATCTCAAGCTTTCAATTTTTGTCCATTTCTTTCCATTCATTTCTTCAATGTTCTTCTTCTTTCATTTCCTTTAGAGTTGTTTCTGTCCATTTCCATTGGACAAAAAGTCTGAAAGAATTCTATGTTAGGATTTTCCTTGAACCATTCCTTGGGATAAAAAGTCTGAAGGAATTCTATGTCTTTGAGATCTTCCTCTCAGACAATTCCTTCAGATAAAATGTCTGAAGGAATTATGTCTTTAGGCTTTTGTCAATACCCTATTCATTTCCTTCAGACAAAAAGTATGAAGGAATTCATTGTGTTTCTTTCTCTCAAAGCCTTTTTTTTATGAACCTTTCCTTCAATGTTTTCTTAGGAATGTGCAATAGGCCCTCGATCGAAATAAAATGACATTCGGGCTTTTGTTCAATGTTCTGCTCAGCCTTTTATTTCCTTCAAAACTTTTCAAATCATTCATTTCCTTCAGACAAATTTTTTGAAGGAATTGTTTCCTTGGAACCTTTCCAAATTGCCCTTCACAATTTTTTACAAGGACTTTATCAAAGGGAAAGAGAGCCTTTGGGATTTTTGTATGTCCTTTTATTCTTTTTACAAGTGTCCCCTCAAACTTTTTAAAATGCCTTTTGTTGAAGGGTAGCTACCCTTCAAAAATTTGTGAAAATCCTTTCAGAAAGATAAAGTGCTTCTCAAAAATTTTCCAAGTGACTTTACTGAAGGGAAAGTGACCCCTCGACATTTTGAAATAGCCCTTCAAGCTTTTTATATGAAACCTTCAAAAATTTACAAAGCAAGCTTTTTCTGAAGGGATTCTACCCTTCATAAATTTTTAAATTGAACCTTTTCCTAAAGGATGTAATCCCTTGGATTTCTTCAAAGTGTCCCTTCAAATTTCTTCAAAGTATGCTTTTTACTTGGAAATAACCCTTTGGCATTGTTGGAATGGTCCACTTGCTCTTCAGCTCTTCTATAATGGTCCTTTACCCTTTGAAAAGAACCCTCAGAGTTGTGAAAGAACCCTTCAAGTTTTTGCAAATGATCTTTCTGAAAGGTAAGAGACCTTTGAAACTTTTTAAGTGCACCTTTCAGCAAAAGTGAAACTGACCCTCCTCTTTGTAAAGTGCTTTTTGGGATTTTGAAATAGACCCTTCAAAAAAATTGTAACGGTCCTTTATTTAGAAAATTGGCATCACCCTTTTGAAATTGTCCCTTCGAAAAGTGTAAAATAGACCATTTCCAAAGAAAAAGAGCCTTTCAGACAAATTGAAATGGTCCTATCAGAACTTTTGAAATTGACTTCTCTAAAGGAAAAGAGAACCCTTCAGAAAAGTTGAAAAGGTCTTCAAAAAAGTTTTTTTGGACAAAATGTTCAAAATAATTCTAATGTATGGATAAAACACTAAGTCAAATGAAATAGCTGATATGACTAAACCTAAAGTATCTGTGCAATCCCAAAGTCTTCTTGTGCTTGTCCCTTTTGAAAATGCTTTGAGAAAAAGCAAACTAGCAATGACATGGAAAGCTTTGAATGATAAGGGTGGCAATTTGACCTATGGGGTCAAAATTGTCAACAGATCCTTCAAAAAGTATTGTGGATCCTTAGTGATTATTAATAAATATAAGGACACCAATCCAATGAATAATGATGAAAATTGAAATCCCATGGGGGTCTCAAAAGCTATCCAAAATATTATCCCCCAACTCAATATGTACGTCTTGTACCATCCGATTGAATTTGGACTTCACTAGCTTTTAAATGGGATGATGGGAGAGAAAGATATTTCTCCAACTATGGAGCTCCAAATTTCTTCCCAACCTAGTTTCTGACCTGTAGAATCTCAAAGGACACTCTACAAATCTTTTCACTTGCAACTAACTTCCAAAAGTTCATATAACTTCCTTAACTCCTTAAGATGGCATTGAAACCCAAGAATCTAAACTTTATCTGACATGTTGATTGGTATGATAGTTGTGTAACTATTATAAGGACTTTGTAAGGTGTGTGGTGTGGATTTTTTACGTATAAAACTTTGACATACATAAATGTTAGCCAAAATCACATTTTTCACTCATTTTCACCACCTTCAAGCTAGCAAATGAATTTTATACATTCCAAAACTTCATGAAATGTTGTTAGAATATGATTAATACATTAAATTACCTTAATAAACCCCTAATCACCTATTGTAAAAATTTATCATGCCTTATCTCTTAATGATATTCCTAGACTACTATATGACCAAAATATGGCATTACCTTAATTTCTCCAAACTAACCTTAAACAACATTAACAAGGTTATATGAAGACTCTAGGGACCATATAGAGCATGACATGACCATGCCAAGACCACATGAAAGTTTGAAATTAGAGGGTATGACCAATTTGACTTGGGATCAAATTTGGTAAAAAATAATGTCTCAAGAGAGTACCAATTGATTTCTCAATGTGATGTACAAGTAGTGACCAAGTGAACCTAACATTCGGTTTGATTTTTTATTTATAACCAAATCTTTGATATTTCCAACTATGGCCAACCCATGAAATGTGTCTATGACAACCTAATGGAGGATTCCTAATTTAAAAAACATTATGTGTTCTTAGACATTTTTGGCAAAAGTTGGACACTTAGGGTAATTGAAACTATTTGATTATTTCTAACAAGGCATAAAAATCAATGATGTGGAATATGGAAAAGGTTTGTTTTATTGATGTACCTAACTTACTTAAACTCTAATTAGGTAGGTTGTGCACATGTACTTTAGGTATATAGGTTTACACATTAATTATTTAATAAATAATTAAATAACTAATTTGTGTGAGTTTTTTACACTTAGTTTTAGGTATGATTTTGTAGCATGCTCTAGAGAAATATCTAAAGGACACTTTTTAGTGACAATTGGGACACATGTTAGGATGCTTGTCACAAGAAGCTCCCTAATTGAATATTATGGTCCTCTCTCTCACTCCTATTTATGGAGAACATGGGTCCTATTTAAGGCATCAAATCAAGTGTAAATCATTCAATCTTTGTATACAAATTTTGTTTAAGTAATCAATAAATCCCTTATTTTTTTAGTGTAGTTTCTTAGCATTAAGAGTTTATCCTGGTGTATGGATTCATAAATAGATTTTAAGCCTATGAAATCAGTTTTCCACACTTTCATGATATTAAATCAAAATTTTTAAGCCTTATTTATTTCATTTTGATTCTACTTTGGCTCATTTGATTCATTTACATGCTTGATATTTTACTTGAACAAGATTGTCACACACTTATTTTTTTCAATGACAATCAATATGCCATGCTCTATTTTTTTTCGGCTGATATATTGGTCAAATTTATACCATTTCCATTAGCATTTTGGTATGTTAGCATTTCAACTTTACATATACATTATATAATGATGGTATAACATCCCAACCAACTCTCTGGTTTTCTTTCTTACTCAATTTACTTGTTATTTTTTGGCATTAAAATGTTGTTGTCCATTATCCCAAAAAGATTTGTTTTTGTGTTGTGTTTTTATAAACTATTATTTACTCATAAGGCATTTCATGAAATGGTTTCTAGGTTATGAATGTCTCAATTTCAGATTTTTGAAAAAAAAATATGATTTTTAATTTTGTTGAGTTTTGATAAAGTTATGGTTTTAATACTGCTATAGAAGCGGGTTTTGGTGTGATATCCTAATTTTCATACTTTTTGATCTAAATATATGGAATAATATTTGTGTGCCTAGAGCTCATTATTTTGGTCTCTATATATTTAAATATTTTAATAGGTTTCATCACTTATATAAAGTATTTTGTCCATTGAAGAAATTTTGACTGCATTTTTAGGCAATGCCATCTAAAATTACTATTCATTGTATCAAATTTCTATATTTTTTAAGTGTTTCTACTACTTACTCATCTTCTTTTCCTTCCAATAACAACCTCTAGCTAGCTCACAATCATTACATTAAATTAGATGAAATTGTCATACTACGTATGCTTTATTGCATGCTTCAACATCTAAGATAAATGTACAAGTGAATGAGTGGACTATAAAAACCCAAAATTAAGATAATAATAAGTGAAATTATAAGACATATTTTCTAAGGCAAGGTGCATCTTCTTAGGGAAATACTTTGTTTAACAATTGTTTGCTTCATTTTTTTTCTATGCATATTCCTGTTCATGTTCATGAGCACATGGAGATCTTTATTTCTTGGTGTTTTTTATAATTAATATTTTATGGACTTTTGCCTTTTATTCTCATAAAAGTAAAAAACAATTTTATCCAAATCCTTTGGAAACCATCAAATAATTCAAATTAATTTTTTTAATAGGGTACTTATTAGATAATTGTAAAAATTAATTTTTTAAATCTATTAGGCAAAGATAATCAATTTAGGGCCATTAAAATTTAAATACCTTTTTTAAGTGGGAATCATTTTAATCAATAAATTGGTTTTTTTAATCTTGGGAAGATATTTACATCCTTGTATTTATCAAATTTTTAAGTTGAGGAGGGGGTTCTTATTAAAAAAAGAAAAGAAATTATTTCCTCTATAAGCTTCATTATACCTAAAAAGACCTTTGGATGTATTTTTTATGGTACTCGATGTGTTAAAGGAATATTTGTAATCTCATGTGAATGCATTCTTGGTGGTACTTGACATTTTCAAAACTTTTCTACATGCATGTTAATATCTTCCCTAGATGCATGGTTATTTGAACCACTCACAACATTCAACTACCATGTATTGAAAATAAAGATACAACATATTCTACAAGTGAAAGGACTTTGGTACATCGTGGATGGCATTTTCCAAAATTTCAATACTAAGAAGGATGTTACCTTTTAACATGTAAATATGATAAGGAACTTGGGTTAATTGGTCTTAATGTGTCTGAAAACCTTCTCTTCCATATTACTAATGTGAAAACACAAAATTAGGCATAGGAAAAACTTAACACACCTTTTGGTAAAATTAATGAGTTTAAAATGATCCAACTAGATGCATAATTTTCCTCCCTTTCACCCTCAAATTTTCCCACTATTCAGTAATTCCTTGCTATATATAAACATCTTAGGTCACAATTGCATGTTACTAGTAAGGACAAAGCTGAAAAAGAGGATATATTCCTTATATTTTATATATTGAAGGCTCCTTTTAGTGTCTTTGCCTCTACATGTTTTTCCACCATGGATTATATGGGTGATGAGTCAAGTGTCCTTATTTTGAAGTGTTTTGTGAATGACTCATTAAGGACTAGACTAAGCTTATAACTATTGATTCACTCCCTAGCCTGAGTTATAAACTAGTTGCTAGCTCTTCTAAAAGTTAAACCAAACCTAAGAAAAATATTACACCCTCTAGAAAACCCAAATGTTCATGCTCTCAAGCCTCTCAAGCCTCATAACCACCTAAAAGTTCTAAATCTACTCAGTCCTCTAAGTCTTCCAAACCTCTTAAACCTAAACAATAGTGGCAAAGAAATAAGACTTATATACCTTATAACTATTATGGTGAAACAAATCATTATGAATATAATTTTTTTAAGAATATGGAAGCATTGGAAGTTGTAATCAATAATCATAAAATATCTTTTCTTACTTCTTCTTCAACTGGTAGGGGAAAAAACTCAATGCATGGGCATTCACTACATCATAAAAGCATTAGATTATTTTTTCAGGAGATTAAAAACATATTACACTCTCTCCATATATCCTATCTTCATTTTATGATTTTAATAATTCCCATATTGAGGTGGGAAATTATTCAAAATTTGATATACTAATGATGTACAAGGGACTGGTATTGTCCAAATGCAAGATGGTAGTATCAATGATGTACTCTATGTTCCAAAAATTTCCACCATTTTTTAATCCCTATATCAAATTTGTCACTCAAGCATAAGTAAGATAAAGGATTTCACTCCACAAAATTTGTTAATCTAAGAGCTATCTGATCCATGGGATATTTTTTATATAGGTGATATAGATCATGGTTCACATCTATACACATTTTAGGTATTTGGACATCCACTAGATCTCATTTAATTTTTCATGCCAACTCATTTAGAAAATTATGGAAATAATGATTTAGGCACCTTAATTATAGATAATTATAGAAAATGAGCACACAAGAATTTGTGATTAACCTTCCCAAGGTCTCATATACATATGGGATTTGTCTTGATTATATGCTAGAAAAAAAACATTGTGACCCATTTCCAAAGGGAAAAAAATATTAGGCTAAAGCCCCACTTGAGCTTGTATATAGTGATCTCATGATCTTTCCAACTCACTCAATTTTAGGTGCCAAGTATGTTACTAATTTTATTGATGATTACTCAAGGAAAACCTGGGTATACTTTCTCATGTATGGGAGTGAGGTACTTGATAAATTCAAAGCCTTTAAGGATTTTGTGGAGAATAAATCTTCTCTTCATGTCAAGAAACTACTCATAGATAATGGGGGGAGTATATATTTAATTCATTCCAATACTTTTGTACTACACATGGTATTTTTCACCAGTTCATAGTTTTATATACTCCTTAACAGAATGGTGTTGCAAAGTGGAAGAATCATATTTTGAAGGAGATGATTAACTATATGATTTAGTCTAAGGACATGGATCATCAATATTAGGTTTAAGCTATTAATTTTTATAATTATATCCAAAACTTCATTCCATATAAGGAAGTACAGAACACGACTCTTAAATAATCTTGGTCTGGGACCAAGCTTGATGTATCTAATTTTCATATTTTTAGGAGTACTACATGGGCATATGTTTCTAATAAAAAACACAAAACTATGAAGAATAAGAGTATGCCTTTAATATTTTTTGGATATTGTGATCATGCTAAGGGATACATGTTACTTGAACCATATCTCATGATGTATATTTCATATGGGATGTTAAATTTGTTGAGATTTTTGCTCTAGTTGAACCCTCATCACCATCTTCTTCTCCCACTATCTTTCATCCTCCTTATTCTACTCTAGATGACCCTTATTTAGACAATTATGATTATAATGCACCACATAATCCTCAAAACAAACCCAAATGGGCTAAGATTATTATTGATGTAGTTGGTTATTTAATGGGTGATCCTTTTGCACCTTAACATAATTGATCAAAAACATTTGACATTGTATTTTTTAGTCATGCCATTTTAGATGATCTTGTATTTTTTTAGAATCATCAATAAAACTACAATGGGTCACAAATATTTATGAGGAATATTATTCTCTCATAAATAATCACACTTGTTATCTTGTACCCCTTCCTAAAGGAAGGAAACTTATTCATTGTAAATGGGTATATAAGAACAAGTAATCAAAAGATGGATCAACATACAAGTACAAATCCCACTTAGTTGCAAAGGTTTTTTCATAGGTTTGGGTTATATATTAATCCAATACCTTTACTCCTAATTCAAATATAAACTTAGTTTGTCTAGTACTCTCTCTTTTATAACACACCAGTGGTTGGTTTATCAAATGGACATGAAGAGCTCCTTCTTGAATGATGATATAAATGAGGATATATACATGGAATAACCTATAAGTTTTGTTTAGGGATATTTATTATTTTTTTAGATATTCCATTCTCTTTATGGGAGTAATAAATCGCCACATACATGGGTACAAGAAAATGGATTAATTTTTTATTGCCTATAGTTTCACTCGATGTCGTTCCAACCAAAATGTATACATCCAAAGTCCCCCCTAGATCATATTATAATTATTGTATTATATGTTGATGAACTCATTATAATATGTAGTTATAACCCTATGATCTGGATATTAAGCTTAAGTTTATGGATTAGTTTAATATGACCAATTTAGGGGTTTTGTACTACTACCTTGGTCTATAGATTCATCAATCATATGATTAAATCTCTCTTACACAATAAAAGTATCCCATAAACTTAATTAATTGGTTTGATATGACTAATTTAAAGCTAACACCTACTCCTTTTCAATCAGTTTTTGTACTCACTACTAATTGTATGAATCCTAAAATTGATCCCACATTATACAAACAATTTGTAGGTTGTCTCCTATACCTAAATCATATATGCCCTAACATCACATTTATTGTCAACCTCATATATCATTTTTATTAAGAGCCTCATGAGAGTCATTAGAAGGCATATAATAATATTATAAGCTATATTTAGGGCACTACTCATTTTTACATCTAGTATACCCCATAAGGAACTTATAATATTATGGGTTATATTGACTCAGACTGGGTAAGTGATGTTGATACCCATAAACCTAATTTAGGTTTTTTATAGACATTTGGTTTAGGTAAAATTACATAGGGATGCAAGAAGCAGACTTCCATTTCTTTATCATTGACTGAGGCCAAATACCAGGGAGCTATCAAAGCTAGTCAGGAGGTTTTATAGCTATGACAATTATTGCTTGATTTTTTTTCCCACATCACAATCATACTACACTTTGGTACAAAAACCAAAGTTCTATTTCCATTTCATGAAATCCTATTAAGCATCAATAAGAGAAAAATATTGAGATTCACAAGAATTTCATTCTATAGTTAATACATGATGGAGTCTTCTCTCTAGAGTTCACGCCTACAACTAAAAAATTTATAGAAATCTTCACCAAACACTTAGTTACACCATGTTATCTTGAGTTATGAGCATCTCTTTAGGTGAAATAATTTTTAATTAAGAAGTACTAGGGTTGAATTCATTTCTTCCATATTTTTTACATCTTGTACATTATGTATATATTTTCTCTCTATATCTTGTACATGGATACCTAACATGGCCTAGTAGTTGGGACCCATGTTCTTCTTTTCTTCCTAATTATTCACTTACTATATGGTACTGATGTACCTAGCTTATTTAATATTTAATTAGGTATGTTATGAACATATACTTTAGGTATATAGGTGTACACATTAGTTATTTATTAAATAATTAAATAACTACTTTTTGTGACACTTATCACACTTAGTTTTATGGAGGATTTTATAGCATGACCTAGAGAAATCTATAGAGGACACTTGTCAGTGACAGTAGGGACACTTTTCAATGATATCTGAGACACTTGTCACATGAAGCTCCTTAATGTAATATTTTGGTCTTATATATCACTCTTATTTAAAGAGCACATGGGTTATGTTTAAGGCATCAAGTTAAGTGTAAATAAGTCAAGCCTTGTATACAAACACTCTTTAAGTAATCAATAAATCCCTTATATTTTTTTGAGTGTAGTTTATTTTAAGTAAGAGTTTATGATTTCTTGCCTATGTTTTGAGCCTATGTGATCAATTAGCTCCAATTTCATGTTTAGGATTCTAAAATGTAATTACATAGACTAGTTGATCCTAAAAAAGTATATCGATTAGAGATAAATATGGCTAAGACATCATATGGGTAGACAAATAGGGGAAAGTGTGCACAAAAGTCACATGTGTATGTAATATCTAATTATATAAATGTTTGCTAAATTTGATGTTATGAAAGTGTCTAATACCAAATTTAGGTGTCTAAAAATTATCATTTAATATAGTATTAAAAATAATAAAATAAGAAATTTGGTACCTGTAATAACTACACTTGGTGTTGTTAGTATGATCTAACTGTCCCATTTTATCCATTCAAAGCCTTTAAGGAAACATGTATAGATTGATTCCTCTCAAGATAATAAATTTGAAATAATATAGATCATTGAACACATGAAATTGAAAAGGCAAGGAATGAATGAACTTGATTGTACATGAAATTTTTTTCCACTTGTTGAACTTGTTTGGAGAATGCCATGGGGTGATTATGCTCCAACTAGATGCAACCACTCAAAGCATGTGTTGAGGATTATTCATGCCTTAACAATAATTAGAGAAAGGAGTGATAGAAGTTGAGTGACATATAAATCATAATCACACAATCTAAAACATCATAATCATTCATTTTCATAAAACCTAATTCGCATTCAAATATTGAACCCCAAAATAACATCATATGTAAACCGATCAATTTTTATAAACAAAATATATGTCCAAAATGATTATTTTGTGTCATTTTTCCCATCGATACACAATGTATAAATATAAAAGTGTTTGCATTAACAAAATTTATGCCCTAAATCAAGTATATATGTACCTAAAAATAATATTAAATTCTAGCATTTGATTTTCACCATGTCATAAAATGTCATCTCTATTTTCTTAATTTTCTTAAGTTGATCCATAATTTATCTTATATTTTCATAGATTTTCCCAAATTTTCCACATAATCTTATTTAATTTGCCCCTATAAGTTATATATATCTCAATCTACTCATTTTTCCCATTTGAATCATATAATCTAACCCAAAATATGAACTATCTATTTATAATGGCTTAAATATCTAAGATAAGGCCACTATATACCCCAATTTTGATATGAGAGATGAATCTTGTGAATTACATGTTTTAATAGAAAGAGTTATGTGTATAATGTATTATATAAAAAAAGTAATCATGTAAAGTATGAATAAATACATGATAACATATGTCATCATGGAAAATTTTGATCATTCAAACACATATGAAACATGTAATCTAAGTAAATGGGTATACAAGTGTCATGTTGAGTACATATCAATTAGACACATAATAATAATAATAATAATAATAATAATAATAATAATAATAATAATAATCACAATTGTTTCATGATATAAATCATGGAATCACACCCAATATAAGTATATATGATATAAATCATGTCACCAAGATTAGAAATAGTCACAAACATGACATGGCCATGATTTAGACTAGAGGATCTCTAATTTAATTGACACACGATATGACAAAGCATAGTCAATTCACTCATAGAAAAAATAGTATAACACACCTCAATGATGACATGATGTCATAATAATCAATATCAAGCATGCATGGAAAAATCATTAATAATATACATAATCAATGTCATCATCCAATAAAACAAAGCATAATATCCACGGTAAATATCACTATATAAGGTATAAGAAAGATAAAGTCATGTGTATCAGTATACTATGATCAATGGACTAGTATATAAATATATAACCTAATAAGTGTACAAATATACCCCTAGTGTAGGTAATCCCCTAATTTAAAAGGGTTTCCCCTATCTGTAAATAATGTCACACACACACACCCATATATATATGCATACATATGTGTGTGTGTGTGTGTGTGTGTGTGTACATATATTTATATATGTGTTATATATGTGTGTGTGTGTGTGTGTGTGTGTGTGTGTGTGTGTACATATATTTATATATGTGTTCTGTGTGTGTGTGTGTGTGTGTGTGTGTGTGTGTGTGTGTGTGTGTGTGTGTGTGTGTGTGTGTTGCATCCCACTCATGATACAATGAAAATATTGTATGTAGATAACATCTATGTAATTCACCCTAAATATGATGAATAACATTAATCAATATGTGTAATAACAAATCATGTCATGCATAGATATTTATTATTATTTTTTCAATGTTTTACTTTTTTTATTTTTTTATTTTGTACTATTTTTAAATTTTAAACTTATTTCAACTAACCAGTGATCCCATCAATGGGATACTCATGTAGGTCCTAGATCAATTAGTGTGAATGTTACACATTATGGGCAAGGAGTAACATTTATACCATTGTTTAGATCAAAGACATGATCATGCACTATAAAATATCTAGTATCATCAGCATAATCAACATGGTTAGTTAAACATTGCATAACTCTAGTATCAATAGTAACCTATGGACTTTTTTATATGTCAGTAAAATGTTTTAGTGTTCTTTGTGTAACATGTTCAAAATATTTATGAAAAAATACCTTATGACATGGTGAATTATGTAACATATAATAGGTTGTTGGGGTGGCAAATGAGGAAATGTTTCAGGATATATGGGATAATCATATAAAATACACATAAATTTAACCAATTGGTTTTTATAGATATAATTCAATCATCAATGTATTCAAGATGGCATTGCATATATCTTATGTATCCATGGATGTCCTGATAGCATGTTAAATGACCTAGTATTCTAAAAAACTAATAATTGAGTAACAATAGTTTTAGGCCATATCATAACTAGTAAAACAATGCCTCCAAGAGGGTTTTGTTATTTTCCATTGAAACCTTTTACTATACTATTCAGACCCATCAAGTCTCCATGTGAATATCCCAAACTAATAACCAATGTCTTACTGCATATGTTTTCAATTGACCCGTTATCCACCATAACACTATGCATAGGGTTTGATTCAATGAAATCATGTATGAACAAAGGAGCATTGGTAAAATCATAATCAATTTTATCATGATAAAAAAGTTTGATTTTAGGTATTTTTACTTGTGTACCTTCTAATGTACTAATAAGGTCATTTATAAGATGAGCCTCCTTGGTTCTAGTAGCATAAAAATTTGGATGATGATGCAAATCATAACTCATATGTAACTCAAGATTAGTGTTTATTTATTATTTCACATGTTTTGGAAATGGATCCAAAAATATCTTAAGCTTCACATTGGGTTATGAAATTGAATCATTCATAGGAGTATTAACATCATTGAACTTAATAACGTTGTTTTTAATTTAATCTTGTATCTTGTGTCTCATGCTAAATAATCTATTGGTTTAATGTCTTGTGCATCCTTTTAAATCATAATATGCATTGATATTGAACCCCTTAGGTTTTAAATTTTTCATAGTAAAAGAATTAACACCTTATGGGGAGGTTCTGATAATCATGTAAATTACCTCCTTCGAGGAGTTGATAGGACAAGTGCATTAGTAGGTTGTGAAACTACATTGGGTGTTATTTTAGAGTCATTTTTAGTATCATTAACCTTGGATTTGAAAGGTGGTTCTATTATAAACTTGTAAATGAAATATTTTGAAATGTTAGACTCATAATTTAGTTTGTTCACAAAAATTAGCTCAACTTCATGGTCTTTAACCATTTGGCACATGCCATCAAGTGATTAGAAATTTTTGAACATAATATACTTATGGATAGGTGCAAGCAAGATTTTTTTGAATATTCTTGAAATTAATTGTCATCCATAGGATTTATCATTTTTGAAAGCATAGTATTATAGAAAATCACATAGTCACTAATGGGCTCATTAGGTCTCTGCCTGAGTTTTACAACTTAAGCATAGGATACCTTCTGATTAATATTGATAGAAAAATTGGGTTAATGATTGGTCATTTAATGGATTTAAATAATTTACCATTTGGAGATTAATTTCATAAAACCATTGTAAATCATAGTCTTTAAGGATACTAGGGAAAATATTTATTTTTAACTTATCATTAGATGCATAGTTTAAACATGTTGCATATAAATCTCTAAGATGATGTTTTACATAACCTTTACCATCAAATGGTGTAATATTTGGTGAAAACTATCCTAATTTAAATGATAATTATAAATATTTGGGGCCAAAGAGTTGTATAATAATGCTTGAGAGTTTGTTGAATGACCAACTCTATGGAAACCTCATTCCATTAGATTAGCCTTAGATTTAAGATAAAAAATTTGTTGTATAAATGTTTGATAGGTAGGTGTTGTAACCCCAAATATCCTTTCTACCCCTGAAGACACTCATGATATTGGGTGCTCTAAAGAGGAAACTGAGAGGAAATTCATGGGATGAAATATCCCATCATTAATTTTATGACTGATGTTGGTTTTATCCAAGGACTAAGAAATTTAACCTTTTGTACCTAGTGAGTAGTGATGTAACCACTAGAGGTTTATGATGTGTGAATTTGCACTTTGATTTATCTTTCAATTGAAGAAAATTATATTTTTCATTTTTTACTGATTCATGCCTTACAAAATTTTAAAGTAGGGGAATTTTTTGGGCCTTAAAGTAAACATAAAAAGGAGGGCAAGGTATGGAATGAAAGAGTGTTTCTAGGCCTAAAAGGTGCTAATGCTTCAAGAACATGACTAAGTGCTTTGCCATGGTTACACAATTATGTGTTAATTTTCACCAAGGATTCTGACTCAATTTTACACAAGGGAAATTTTTTTAAGGAAATAGAAGGAGATGATTAATTCATAAACCCCTACTAAATATCAATAATTAAAGATACTATAGTAAACAACACATAGGTCTTTAAGACATGATTTTTAAATAGATACATAGATTAGTAAAGTTACAAAAATAAAACAAAAAGGGTTTATGAATGGATTAGAACAACAAAACACATTATAACCATAACATTCATTTTATAACAAAACACTTGTTCAATTCTCTAACATCAACATTTATTAAAACTAGAAATGAGTGACACACTAGTAGATAACAACTAGATTAATAGAAAAAAGGGAATTGAATTCATAAAAAAAATTATTTTACAAAGAGTGCCTATCATGGCAGACATTCAAAGTCTAAATGATGAAAGAAAAGTAGGTGAAATCCTGACTTAATTCTAACAACATTTTGGAATCAAAATTATTGACCTTTTATAATGGGATACAATTTATAATTTATAGATAAGGATGGGGATCACCTCCAAGTAGCATGAGATTCACATCCTAGGCCATGATGGCCTCCCAATTTTTTTTTAAATTTTATGATTTCAAAAAAAAATCCTCCACTTTATCCATATGATATCTAAGGGCCCACCTAACTAATACATGGAGGAGCCATAGATGAAGCACCTCTTAAGTATTTGGTTTCTACCTCCCTGGTTGCCGGTGCAACTACTACTATGTCATAATTCTAGTCTAAAATGGAAAAATTCATAAGTGGATCTCAAAATATTGCCTATGATTAGGCCACTAGTTTTTGATAAACTTGGAGTGGGGCCTTTATGGACATCATAACCTCTAAAACTTGACTAATGCTCATAGTGGATTGGGTATAGAGTTTGAGCACCACCTAGGCTTTGGTCTTATCAAACTTTACCATTTTCTTTTTCATGACCTGGTCGAAGTGACCTAGGTGAACTTTAAACTCATTCCTATCCAATATAGTTCCATCTAGGTGAAATAACACAATGATGTTGACCTCTTTGAAGTAGGCCAATATCTTTTTCCTACCTTATTTTAGGGGCTCCACTACCACCTATGCCATGTTCAACTATTCTTCAATAAAATCCCTTGTGCTCTTGGTGTACATTTAGTAGAGGCTTAGGTATGAAATAGGCAATATTTAATTATAGAAACATGCCCTTATTTAGGATCACTTTCAACCTCCTACACTTGCATTCCACTAGATCAATTCTCTCTAGATATGCCTAGGTCTTTTGAAGATGCACACTGTTATTTGATAGAGTCTTGACCACTTCCCCTAGAGCTGGTAAAAGTTATAGGAGGGTATCATTGACTTGTCTAATAATATCCATAGGGAAGGAGCTATTTAATTATACTTCTAGGGCTCAGACCTACTCTTGCATGTCCTCTATTAGCTTCTCTAATGTATCATGTGTAACTCAAAGCACAAAGATTAGGTCATTAACCACTTTATCTTCTCCCATGTATGTCCTCACTTTGGTGAAGGAGAAGAGATATTTATAAGTTTTCTAGAACATAGGGTTCCCCTTATGGATAAACTTTTGGGTGATGATTCTCTTCATGTTCCCCATAGTGTGATCGAAGTCCCACTACACATAGGGGTCACATTGCATAGTCATCTTAGATGCCTAAAACACTAGCTATTCTCAGGGTGAAGGGAGGTGTTAGTGGGGTGAAATATGTGGTTGTGATAGGTGGAGGGGGAATGGATGAAATATGAGGGATGAAATAGGACAACAATAAAGGAAGAAATAACAAGGTGAAAGGATGAAAAATAAATGGGGAAGCCCAAAGGAACATTTGTGCTTGTCATTAGCTCTCGATCAATTTGAACTATGGGGAAATGACTCAATGGAGAGGGGAAATCAATAGAAAGGAGAAAATTAGATAGTTAAAGCCAAATTCCTAGCACCTAAGATGATGAGAAATGGAGGTTTGGTAATGATGTAGGGAGCCAAAAGAGGTGGTGCAAGATGAAAAGTAGGAGTAATTTGATATAAATAGAAGGCAAAGGATGAATTGACTTCTACTTATTTATAGGCCTCTTTTTTAGATCATATTCAACTATTATAATAGAGGGAGGAGGGGTGGTAGAAGCTATAGGGATCGACTGAAGAACTTGGTAGGTAATCAAAGGTGTCATTGAAATGACCTAAGATGATTAAGCTATGTACACCAATACACTTATTTTTGGGTTTGAAATTGAAATTTTTGGGGATAGGGCACCTACAGGTACCTAGACATGAATGAGAATTGATGGGGGCACCAAAAAGATCCTTACTTATGGGATGGATGATGTAGATGGGAATGAGGAGGTAAGGATGTTGTGCATGATCAAGGCTAGAGTTAATTGGGTTACTTAAGAAGAAGATGAAGTAATAAAAAGGAGACATACTACCTAAGTGGATAGCTAGGGATTTTGGAAACTAGGTGGTATAAAAGACTACTTGAGAGTAGAGGGAGTAGGGAAAGGGATCTTAACAAGTGCCAACTATTGGTCCCTCATTATAATTGTCTTTAGGTTACTATTGATGTTAAACATGAGTTACTGAGTAGCTTGATGTTGATCCACTTAGAGATAATCTTATTAAGGCTAGGTTTCTAGAGGTTGTACTATTTGAGGTTGAGTTACTTAAACCACATGAGGTGGTGGAGGTGGAGTCGATGGTCAAGGGATAGGATCTCAAGGAGAAGACACTCAAGGAGGAGAATATATTAGGACTCCCTATATAATTATCCTCAAAATATTGGAGGAGTTTCTTGAACATCTTCTCTAGGTTGAGATAATGTGGAAGAGGCAAGGCTAGCTTGGGTAGATGACTTGAGCTAATCTTACTTTCCTTATTATTCTTCCTTACCTCCATTTAGGAAAACACCTTCTGATCATTAATTAGGTTTAGATCTAGTTCATCCTCTTCATGGGGCTAGTGGCCATAGTTGATGATTAGGTGAGCCTAGTACTTTGTTATAGGAGTCTAGACGACATCATGTATATCCCATTCCTAATGGTCATCCCTACCTAGGGAAAACGAATCTTTTCTTACCACTATTTTTTACAAAGGGGGAAGGATACTTATCATGGTGCTTGATAGTGATTAGGAGGGGTAGGTAGCCTTTTGTTGGGAGATGATGTAGTTCCCAAAGACACCTTCCACTAGATGATATGTGATTTCTTGCTTGGACAAGTACTCCAAGACCTAATAGGGTAGGTGGAAGAGATCTTTAAGAGTCCCCACCACCTGAATGATTTTAACCTCCCTATAATACTAATAATCCCTTGTGGGAGAAATAGAGTCCTTACTATATTTTGATAAATAAGGAATGGGTGCCTCATTGATGGAAATGTAGACAACTGGGTATAAATACTCACATATATCTTTGATGTGGTTCGTATAATGGTGGAGATATAAATTTTATAAAACTATATAGACCATCACACCTCTGGTAACCCTTGATGGAAAGGTATAAGGTTTAAATATGAGCATTAAAAAGACTGTATCTACCAAGTATCCCATCATGTATAAGTCACCTCCTCCCTAAGAATATCTCACTACCTTGATCATATTTAAATTAACCACCCCCAAGGTCGAGGACTTGCTCACATTATAGGATTATGTAGAGCAAGGGGATCCATAGAAGGTTAACATGCAAGTAGTCACTCTCCCCAAATAATAAGTCAATTAGTATCATCCCAATGTGGATTCCCCCCTTGAAGGTGTAAATAGTGTACACATTCACATCCATCATGTTGTCCCATTTTTCATTGGGGTTATCTGCCCAATTATTCAAGATGTCATATATCTAGTGATAGTTGGTCTAGGTGGTCACTGTATCTGAACCATAAGTGATTGTATACTTCGGGAGTTTATAATAAAATTTAAAGGCACCTACTAAAATTTTCATGATCTAATTCTAGGAATTATTAGAGTAGACCATGTCGTGGATAGCATCCATGACTCCCTTAGCCATGAACAATAATTTTATGAATAGGTAAACATAGGGGAAGATCTCCATCTTATCTACAACTTGGTGCATCCCACACTTCTCATATGTCTGAAGGGCATTTTTGAACTTGAACTTATCTTCATCATCAATACTAGAGGATTTGGGAACTAATTCAATGGCCTTGAACATCTCATTATAGCACTTGAAATGTGTCAAGCCATTTGGGAAGGTTGTGTCCCTATACTCTAGCTTAGATTTAGGATTAAAGGATGAGGTGGACATTATAACTGGGATGGAGTTAAGTAATATTGAGTCTTGAGCAAAGGGAAAATGTAGAGGGCATTGGTAGGATAATAAAGTGAGGATTTAATTTTGGTAAATTGAGATCAATAACAATTAATGAGTTCACCTTGAGTCACTTATGAAGGTCTATATACATCTATTCTATTGATGGCATTTGGTGGCTCACTTGGTGTGAGCTCAAATTTGAGTTGGTGGCTTAGTCTTACCATTTATTTACTAATATAGACATAAACTCAAAAATCATGATCACTCACCACCAACTATATTTAGTGATCATGATGTGATGATTTAAAATGTCCAATCAGGGCCTAATTTCCCATATAATCAATGCTTAAAGTGTGGTATGCACATGGACATATCATCCTTAAATATTGATGGTTGGTTCCTACTTTATAACACATGTAGCTTACTAATTACTTCATTCTACAATGGCCACCTTCTTGGCATGGCTTGGTGTTTTGTCTTTATATGCATGATAGAATAAAATGCCAATTGGAGTATGCATGGAGTCCTTTGATTATCCTTTCAACTCTATTTGTACCTTATCTTGAATTCCTTATGGCCTTTTGAATTCTTCCTACCAATTTTTATGGTAATTCCACATGGTATGATTTGATAAATCAAGCTCCCCTAAGTTTTGACATCTCTATTAAGTTTGAAAGACTGACAAACCAAATAATTGTCCACATGATGTTTTTCCAATTGGTTAGGGTCTCTTAGATCCTAACATCTCTATTATGTTTGAGATGACAACATGTTTTATTTTGTGGGTATCCCATTAGGATAATCCTAACAACTTTGACCACTTGTCCACATGGAACTTTTCCACTCAGTCATGCTCTCCTAGGCTCTGACATCTCTACTAGATTAGGGAGAATGATTGTTTTGATAGTGAGGTACCTTGATTGGTTGGGTTGTAAAAAGTTCCAACACCTTTATAAGTAATCCATGAGGAATTTTCCCATTTATTTGCTCATCTTATAAAAATACACAAAAATAAGCTAAGTAAAATGAAAAAATCACGATGAGTATAAAAACTCACCTAGCCACTAGCTAAGCACCACAAGATGCCATGTAGGACTCTAGGAGCCTAACACTTTAGGAGACTGAGACTTTGTAAACTTGACACTCTAGGAACCTTAATATGAGATCAAACCTAATTTTTTTTTAGCACATTAAATATTATAAGAAAGTGCCTAGTTTATTTTAGGATATGACCAAGATACGACTATGTTAACTCTATAGGTCATGGGGCTCTTAATAGGGATCAATTGGCCATTACGAATATGTAATACACTCAAGAAAACCAGGGTGAAACAAGAATTAGAACTCTCTTGAGAAGGAGTTTGTTGGAATGATATTAAAAGTACATGAAATTTGAGTTTGATCATTTTACAGAGGAGTTCCCCACTTTTTCTAAGAAGGGGGTGTGTTGGCCACAACAAACAGTGAATTTCATAGGGAAAGTGGTGTTAAACACTTAAAACCTAAGATGTTAACCTTAATTACTACACATAACATAAACTTATAAAAAATATTTAGACGTATTAGAAAAAGAAGGCTCTAAAATTAATTACATCAAGTAACATACTAAGCCTTATTCCCACACATGCCTATCAATATGTGTGAGGTTATATATTTTCAATTGGTTAAATTCTATATTTTAGTTAATCAAGTTAAGTTAGGTTGGGCATTTCTGAAAGGGCATTATTGGTCATATGTATTGGGTGAATGGTATGGGCATTACCCTACTACTAGATAGGTGTCTATAACCCTGACAAAGATGTCTTTGGTCTCACTTAAGGCCTTACTCCCCTACTAGCTATGTTAGAAAGCCTATGATGAAGGTTGCCTAAATAACCCTTTTGAAGAAGACTCAAAATTTAGATTCTTCATGTTATTCCAATCTCCTTTTAAAGTTTTCTTGTGAACAAATTTGGTAGTTTCATCCATTGAGGGTTTGGTACCAAGCCATGGATTATGGGATGTTTGTACATGTCTAAATACCCAACCGATCTCATATTGGTTTAGTGATCTCAGTTTTCATCAAGATGTTATTATTAGGTATAGTTTGATGGTTTTTATCAAGCAATGGAGTTGTTTTAAAATTCACTTTTGTCGTTAAGAATCATCAACCTCCAAGATATAAAATGTAAAAGACTTAATTACAACCTTTGATTTTTTTGAAAGTGAAATCTCACATTTGGGTACATCAAATCTTAACTATACCTCTCAATATTTTGTCTCCCTTAGTGTGATTAATTACTAAGAGTATCATGAAAAACTTTTCAACACTACCTATCTTCTTAATCTCAGCTGAAGGCCAAATCTAGGGTAAGGTTTACAAGAGGTGAGCTATAGTGGAACAAAACAAAACCAATAGCAATAAAAACACAATGAAAAGAAACACACAATAAAAATAAGCAGACAAATCTAATATATACATTACCACCTTTGTCGAGATTAATTTGAAATCACACTAGAAGGGGTAGTTGAGAAGTAAATATTTAGGAATTATCCATTCATCGATAGTGGGAGGTCATTACATTTGATGTCTTTTACGTAAAAGGAATTCTAGCCAAGTAACCCAACTATCTGGTAGGGACCAATATCGCAAGGATCAAACTTGGCATGTTGGCCCTTATTTTCATGAGATTTATCCCACAACACTAGATCATAAATCCTAAAGCATTTATCCTTGGCCCTTTTATCAAACCACTGCTTGACTTTGCCTTGATGTTTGTTGAAGTTTCATTTATGCTTCATTCCGGGCTTCTTCCAACTGAACAAAATCTAAGAGCCTAAAGTTCAATTTGTCATCACGTTCCATATACTATTGTATGAACTTGTATGTAGGTAGACTAAGTGTAATTGGAATAAATAGCTCAAGCCCATAGACTAGTAGGAATGGTTAGCTCTTAAGTTTTTTTTTATACCTAGCATGATCAACCCATATAGTAAATCTCAGCAATGAATATCATTCCCAGGGTTATTTTTCCACATACTTCTTCCTGATGTCAATTAGATTTTTTAGTTGATTCCACTAATCCATTCCCTTATAGGTAGTGATTATATGAAAATTTAAAGGTAATCCCCTCATTGTAATCCCATTCAATAAACTCCATGGATTAAAATGTGGGACCATTATAACACACCAATGAAATTGGGGTTTTGAATCAAGTGGTTATATAATTCTCCATGAATTTGATGACTTCAGTGGTGGTGTTTTTCTTTTTTTCCACTACCTCAGTCTATCTTGTGTAGTAATCTATGGTTGTGAGAATAAACTTATGGCCTGATGAGGAGTTGGGGTTTATAACCCTAACAAATTCTAGTCCCCATTAGGTAAATGGTGTTGATTCTATAATTGGTTGCAATGACAATGCAACATGGGTTTCTCTTTTGGCAAAGGTTTGACATTGATGGCATACCCTAATGTGAGCATGGACATCCTTGAATAAATTAGGCTATTAGTAGCCTACCTGGAGTATATTATGTGTTATTGAATTTTATAATATATATCCAATACACTAATTTTCATGGAAATTGGCCATTACTTCCTTGGCCTTATCTTATGATAAGCATATAAAATAGACTCTCTCATGATTCCTCTTGAAGATAAATTATTTATTCAAAATATAATGTGATAATTTTCAATCTAAAGGATCTCTTATGTGTTTGGTTAAGCCCAAGAGGTGTGTTCATGTAGAGTAGGTAATGTATGATTAGGGCATACAAATCATGATTTAGTACTAGCTCTTGGTCCAACTGGTGCCTAGTGATCCTTGGATCTATTTCGATTATTAGTTGGGTCAGGCCCTATCCTATAACTAACTTGGTAATTTTGATTTCCAAATCATATTACTATATATTTTTCATCCATCTACCTATACATTTGCCCAGTTCATTATGTCCTAATATTTGTTTGATGGCTAGGTCTAGGATGACTGCATGCTCCTTATTCTAAAGAATGTAGTGCTTGAAGTTTTTCACAACCTTGACTATTACACAAGGGTGTTTTTTGAAATTTTAATATTTTAGTTCTATGTATTTTAGATTGGTGCCCATACAATTGATAGGGTGTTCTTCTCCATCTAATATTGTCATGAGGTAGGCAACAATGCTATGCTCAAAATCAAAAAGGTAAATGTAGAAATCCTGTATATAGTCCAAATTGATTAGGGTCGGGGCTTGAATTCTAATATATTATATATATTGGAAAGACTTCTTTGATTCAACATGCCATTCCATTTTTTCACTCTATTTCAACATAAAATTTAGAGGCTTTACAATTTTAGCAAATCTATAAATGAACTTATGAACACAATTACTTTTCCCAAAAAAAGATTTCAATTATTTTTTGCTATTAGGTAGAGGTGAATTATAAATCACATCATCTCTTTATAGATCAATACAAATACATTCATTCATGATGATATCACCAAAAATCTTACTTTTGATGATTCCAAACACATTCTTCTTTGGGTTTAAATAGATACCATACCTCATGTACCTTTGAAATACCTTATGTAAGTGACATATGTGATTTGACCTATATTTCAAAAACACAATCAATTCATCCATATAAATTATTATACACTTTCCAATTAAAACTTCAAAAGTAAAATTCATCACCCTCTGAAATGTTTCTCAAACATTGATTAGAGTAAATGGCATTCACTTGTGGGAAAATGTACCCCACTTGGTGGTGAATGCAGTTTTGACTTGGTCTACCAAATTAACTAGGACCTAGTTATATCCTGAGAATCCATCCAAGAATGACATCATATGGGATCCACTCACCATTTTTATCAATTAATCAAGGGAAGGTTATAAATATTTATCTTTATGTGTGGCTTAATTTAGGTTTTAAAAGTTTATGCACAAATGAATTTCTTCGTTACTCTTTCACATGTGCACTAGGTTAGATACCTAGGTAGAGTGGTGAACTAGGAAGATTATCCTAACATAGAGTAATTTATGAACCTATCTATGTATTAATGGTTCCATAATTGGATTCACATATCTCTATCTCTTCCCAAATGGTTTTTAGTCTATTTTTAATGGGATGGTATGAGTAATTACTTTCAGGTCAAAGAATTTGAGGTTTCCATGGGCCCAAGTAATTACATACTTATATCTGAGTAAAAATATTGAATTTGCTCGAGTTATAGTTCTATCCATTTGTGACCTACATTAATGGTTTGGGGGATCTTTAAATAATTGAGATTAATGGTTTGGCATATTTGATTTTAAAACTTGGGCTCTTTGATTTAGGGTGCATGGCCTAAGGTGTCAAATGTTATTTCTAGTGAAATCATCCATTTCGATATTTGATCCTTATGAATATTGAGGATCCCATCTTTATCAGGTACAAATCTAGGGTTGTCTCTATCTACTTCATCAATTACTTAGGATTCAAATACCCTAGCATTGTTAAGAAATTTGATAATCTACTAATCATCCTCAAAGACCTAGAAATTTGTCAAATTATCAGGGATGGATGGACAAGGGACTACTTCCACATAGAACTCCTAAAAATCAATGTCATACAGGGGAGTTAAGTTCACCACTGAGGATGCTAATGAATCAATAATCTAGTTTTCTTCCCTAGGGATAGGGATGACATTGAATGCACTAAACATATTCAACAAGTCCCATGCCCTATGTTTATACCTCATGAAGTATGATAATTTTAACTAAAATTTACTCTTAACTTGGTTGACCACCATCTCAAAATCATTGAATACTCTCAGTTCCTTTGTTTTATGCTTCAATGTAAATTGTAACCCTAATATTAATGCCTCATACTCCACTAGATTATTTGTACAGGGGAATTACAATTTATATGAAGCTAGGTGTTTATTTCCTTGGGGGTCTATTAGTAGAACACCAGATCTAATGCCTTATTTGGAATGAGCCACATAAACTTATCAGGATCACATGCCTAGAAAGTTTGGCTCATCATCAAATTTATCTTTGGCATGCATTATATTCAACATATAAATCCTTAAGTCATAGAATACTAGGTTCACTTTCTCACTGATTACATTGTACTCAATTATCATATGTTTCATGCAGGGTTATATATCCACTCTAATTTGATTGGATACAACTCTCAAATATAACCACATATGAGAGAAGTTAGTGACCATGTCCTATTTAAAGTATTATACCAGTCCCTACTAAGGATCATGCCATAAGATTCAAGAATCTCTACCACCTATATGTCTATGAACTATTGAAACTTTGGCTTAGATTATAGTTGTATGTGGACATTAAAAAGATCACCCACTACTTAGACCTCTAATTTATCTAGTTTAATCACCACTTTTTCTGACTTGATATGAACTAGCCATAACTTCTCACAAATACTTGATGGAATTAGATTCACTGAGGCTCCTGAATCCACTAGGAAATTGTGCATATTCTTCCTAAATTACTTGACATTCAGGAGAACGGGAGGGACATTAGCCTTAGTCTTATAAATGAGTACATTAGCGTGGGTTATTTTTTGCTTAGTTTGGGTAGGCCACGTTAGATTTTCAATTAGGGATTTTAGTAGAAGATTGCATTGTCTATGGTATGAGAAAGTTCAATAAGGGTGATATTTGCCTTAACATTCTTCATGTATTCTACAACATTATAGCCTATGTTGTTTTAGACTGATGGGATCTTTTCAGGGGATTTTGGTTCATGAAGTTTTGGAGGTGGAGGGTCATTCCTAGAACTATGATCAAGTGGGGTTGTGTCATTGTTTAGTGCAGTTGAAGTAGTAAGGGGTTATTATAGTTATTAGTTCTTGAGGGTGTAGTTATTCCTTTGGAACTATTGGAATGCATGAACCTCACTAGTACTCTCCTTTGGGCCATTTTATTCTTGGATCGTAAAGTCCATAATTTCTAACACCATGGTTGTGTTAGGGGACACCATATTTTGATGATTTTGAGTGGTTTGAAACCACCTCGTACTCCTCAATTTATATCTAAAATATCTCAAAGGCACTACAAAACTCTATACAATCAAGTTCCCTATGTGTAGCCATGTTATGCACTTAGTACCAATTAGGAAAAATTATTTCATAGATGTTAACTTAAGTATCCTATTAGGGGATGGCTCTAGTTGATTGTGAGGATGACTGTAATTTATGTTTTATCCTTGGTAGGTGAAGTTATTATTAAAGTCTTAGCATTTGATCTGCCCATTTGCCTTTGTAGACCAAAGAAGTCATTACATAGTTTTTGGACCATTTGTTGGATGGAATTTAACTCATTTTAAATGGACTCTTGAGGTATATTTTGGGTTTTATTGGTTGTTTCCAATGTCACTTTTTGTTACAACTAAGGAACCACTTCATGGTTTACTAGGTTAAGAAATCTTAGGTGTTGATTTGGCATGACATGACTCAAATGGAGTTGGTTCATTATGGGTAGATAATGAAGCATTGGAATATTCTAGTTTGTGTCGGGAAATAAGTTCAATGCCAACATATGAAAAAAAACTTTAAGGATAAAATCCATCAATTGAACCTGAGGGTTCAACTACCTATCAAATTTTATGGCTTTAGTATACGCTAGGGGTAAGTTGACTATCTGGGGGTCTCATCTGTGGGGGATCAACCAACAATTTGATTACACTTATGAAAGCAATAAACCACAAAATTAAATTAGATAGATAAGTAACTAGAATGATAAATAGCAAAGAACAAGAGATACAAGAAACCACCCTGAAAACTTTTATTAAACTCTTTACAGAAGAAATACAATTGAAGAAACTTCTTTCTTCCACACCTCTCTCGGATGTACAGATCTCTCTCTAGATCTCTTTCCCTCAAGAACTCTCTCTCTCAAGTACAATCAACTCCAACAACCTAGAATGATTCACCTATACAATTCTATACTATTCTTTCAACATACCAATACAATAAGCTAAGAAGATCTAATTCTACATATAGAATTAGGAGACTTGAGCATGCATTTACAACCAACAGTTAAGCCTCTTGAACAAGGGCTCTAAAAATAGTCTTACTAATAATAGAGATGCGGACTTAAGACTATGACTTAATCCTAGCATGTAAACACTCGGTTCTATCCTCAAAAATAGCTCTCTGGATGCATAGGTAACCGATGTCAGTTCCTGCCTGCTTGCCTGTGACCGACATCGGCCGATACCTGTCGATGCTGGCGTATCTTGAACTGCTCCTGACTGATGTCGGTCGCTCCTGACCGATGCTGGTGACTGTGTAACCCTGCAACTATTAAAATGTGCTCCTTGGTGAAGCTTTTAGGATCCACACCTTAACAATCTCCCACTTGGAGATAAACGGCTGCACCAGTACCTGTACAACAACATCTTCTAGCTCCTCCATCTTCAACTCAATCATGAAGACCAACAGAAGTTGAATGAAGATTCAACTTCTCCTTTGTAACTAGCTTGGTTAACATATCAGTAGGATTCTTATCTGTATGGATCTTCTCCAGCTTCAACTCACCATCTTCCAATACCTGTCTTATGAAGTGGTACCTAAGCTGTATATGCTTTGTTCTTGAATGAAAGGCTAAATTCTTAGCCAAATGAATTGCACTCTATCATTGTATAATCTGCAACTCTCCTGCTCCTTTCCAAGCTCTTCCATGAACCGTGTCATCCATATCATCTCTTTGCTAGCCTCTGTGGCTGCAATATACTCTGCTTCTGTAGTTGACAAGGCAACAACCTTCTACAACTTTGATATCCAGCTAACCGCCGTTCCACCAACAGTGAAAACATACCCTGTGGTGCTCCTCCTACCATCCAAATCACCTGCCATATCTGAATCTACATAAGCATGTAGAGAAGTATCTAAACCTCCATAGCATAAATGCCTACTGCTGGTTCCTTTCAGATATCTAAGGATCCACTGAACTACTTTTCAGTGCTCCTTTCCTGGATTGGCCATATACTTACTTACAACTCCCACTGCTTGGGCAATATCTGATCTAGTACACACCAATGCATACATTAAAATCCTTACTACGGAAGAATATGGAACTTTACTCATGTACTCTACCTCATCATGTGAATTAGGACACTATTATTTACTCAACTTAAAATGTCCAGCCAAAGGTGTGCTTACCGGTTTAGCATCCTACATATTGAACCATTTCAACACCTTGTTCACATAATCCTCTTGAGACAAAATCAACCTGCGATTTTTCTTAGTCTCTCTTAATGCTCATGCCAAGGATTTTCTTTGCTGCTCCCAAATCCTTCATGGCAAATGTTTGAGCTAATTTCACCTTAAGCTCAGAGATATCCTGCATGTGTGATCTTGTAACCAGCATATCATCTACATACAAAAATAAAATAATATATATACCATTATCCAATCTCTTAAAATACACACAATGGTTAGATTGACACCTACTGTAGCCATGCTCAGTCATAAACCTATCAAATTTCAAATACCACTGTCTAGGAGCTTGCTTGAGGCCATACAAGCTTTTCTTCAATCTACACACTAACTTCTCCTTACCTTTGATCTCAAATCCTTCTGGCTGTTCCATATATATTTTCTCATCCAAATCTCCATGAAGAAACGTTGTCTTAACATCTAGCTGCTCAAGATGCAAATCCTCAATAGCAACTAAAGACAGTACAGTCCGTATAGAAGTCATTTTAACAACAAGAGAAAAAATCTCACCAAAATCAATACCTGGCTTTTGTGCAAATCCTTTCACTACCAATCTGGCCTTATATCTCATCTGTCCAGACTCACCTTCCTTCAATCTATAGGTCCATCTATTCTTCAGTGTCCTCTTACCAACTGGCAACTCAACCAACTCCCATGTTTGGTTCTCTTTTAAGGACTCCATTTCCTCAACCATGCCACGCTCCCACTGAATCTTGGACTCCACCTATATTGCTTCTTCAAAACTCTCTGGTTCTCCACCATCAGTTAACAATAAATAGAATAATGAAGGGGAATATCTAATTGGAGGCCTACTTACCCTTTTTGACCTCCTGATGGGCGTCTAAGACTCGTTCACAACACATTGTCCACCCAAATTCTCTGATAGTGACCGACCTCGGTCACTTCCTGGCATGTTACTGGCTGACATCAGTTCTGCCTGACCGACGTCAATTCCTTCCCTACCGACATTGATCTCTATATGATCGACATCAATTTTTGTTCTATCGACATCAGTTCCTACCCTGTCGACATCGATCTCTGTGTTTTCTTGCAAGTGATTATTTCTTTTTCTTTCGAGCTCATTTTGGACCATCACCTCATCCAATTCTCCATTGCTCTACCCAGATTGATTCAGCTTCTTCAGCTAATCACTATACATCACTTTTTTTATTGAAAACAACATCACGACTCCTAATTATCTTGTTAGTTCCTAGATTCCAAAATCTGAAACCAAAATCATCTGAGCCATAGCCAATAAATGTGCACCTCATAGACTTAGCATCCAGCTTCTTTCTATTTTCCTTATCAATGTGCACAAAGGCTTCACAACCAAAAACTTTGAGGAATGAAAGATCTACCTTTTTACCTATCCATGCCTCTTCTAGAATTCCACCATCCAGAGCTGTAGAGGGTCCTCTGTTAATCAGGTACACTGCAGTGTCAATAGCTTCTACCCAAAACTCTAAGGGCAAACTAACATGCAATCTCATACATCTTACACGCTCTATAATTGTTCTGTTCATCCTTTCAGCAATTCCATTCTACTAAGGTGTCCTTGGAACCATCCTTTACCTATGGATTCCATGCATATAACTATACCATTTGAACTTATAGCTGCAGAACTCACTACCATTGTCAAATCTCATGCACTTCAATCTTTTGCCTGTTTCATTCTCAACCATAGCTTTCCAAATCTTAAAAGTCTCAAATACATCAGATTTCTTCTTAATATAATAGATCCATACCTTTCTTGTAGCATCATCTATGAATGAAACATAGTACTGTGATCCTCCAATAGAAGCTACCTGAGCCCGTCCCCACACGTCTGTGTGAACAAGCTGCAACTTATGCTTCTTTGTTGACCTAGTCTTGAGAAAACTCACTCTCTTCTATTTTCCAAAAACACAGTGCTCACAAAAATCTAGATCTATGCTTTTCAAATCTGAAAGCTTACCTTTAGACTTAAGAACTAACATCCCCTTCTCACTCATGTGGCCAAGCCTTGAGTGCCACAATTTTGCATCCACATCTGAAGTAGATAATACAGAAGGAGAATTGTTAGTAACACAATTACATAAATAGAGAGTACCTACTCTCTTACCTCTGGCCATTACAAGTGCACCCTTGGTCACCTTCCAAGATTCAATTGTGAGAGTTACTGTACAACCCTCATCCCCTAACTTTCCTATAGAAATCAAATTCTTCTTCAAGCTAGGAACATGCATAACATCTCTCAACACCCATGTGTTGCCAGTCTACATTTTCAGCTGCACTTTACCTTTGCCAATAATTTTACAAGGCTCATCATCCCCTAAATACACTATTCCAAAATCTCCATGGATATAGTCACTAAAATATTCCCTATTAGGGGTAGCATGAAAAGATGCACCAGAATCTAACACCCAAGATTCTATATTATTATGCAAAGAGAATATTAAAGCATCTTGTGCAATGCCTGCAACCTTTGCTTCTTCTTTTCCTTCGTGTTGATTGTCCTCCTTAGGCTTTGACCAGAAATCTCTGCTTATGTGCCCCATCTTTCCATAATTCCAGCATTGTGGCTTCCTGCCATTTCTGGATTTAGATCTACCTCTCACCTTAGACTTAGATCTTGATCTCCCTTTCTTGCTCTTCTCTTTTTGCCTTCCCCTGCTCTCAAAACTTAAAGCATTCCCTGATGTTTCCTCTGTGCTTTTCCTGCGAATTTCCTCATTCAAGATAACACTAACAACATCCTCTACTTTTAAAATATTTGAAGCAGATGCAGTATTACTAACTGCCATTACTAAGCTATGCCAACTTTCAGGGAAAGAACATAATATTAAAAGAGCTTTAATTTCATCATCAAACACAATATTGACTGAACTTAATTGATTTACAATTCCATAGAGATCATTCAAGTGATTAGATACAGATCCACCTTCCTGCATATGCAAATTAAATAACTGCTTCATAAGATATACCTTATTAGAAGCTGAGGGTTTTTCATACAAATTTGCTAAAGTAGTCATTAACTCTATCGTAGACTTTGCCTGTGATAAATTAGATATCACAGTAGATGCTAGACTCAGTCTTATAGACCCCAGAGCCTTTCTATCAAGAACTTCCCATTCTTCATCATCCATGTCTGTGGGCTTCTTTGCAATCCCACCTAACGGTAAGTATAGATCTTTTTGATACAGATAATCCTCTATCTGCATTTTCCAATGTTGATAATTTTTGCCATTGAACTTCTCCATTCTCAGTTTAATTTCTTCTACCATTGCTTCTCCCACTCAAATAGAAATCCCTGCAGAAACCCCTGTGAGTAACCTGTAATCAATACACACTACACAGATCTGAATCACCTATTAGTGAACCTGAGCTTTGATACCACTTGTTAGATATCAAGCTCTAAACCTATAACTAAGGCTCTGATACCACTTGTTGGTATCAATCTATGAGCCAAAAACCTTGCTCTGATACCACTTGTGAGGGATCAGCCAACAATTTGATTACACTTATGAAAGCAATAAACTGTGGAATTAAATCAGATAGATAAGTAACTAGAATGATAAATAGCAAAGAACAAGAGATACAAGAAACCACCCTGAAAACTTGTATTAAACTCTTTACAGAAGGAATACAATTGAAGAAACTTCTTTCTTCCACACCTCTCTCAGATGTACAGATCTCTCTCTAGATCTCTTTCCCTCAAGAACTCTCTCTCTCAAGTACAATCAACTCCAACAACCTGGAATGATTCACCTATACAATTCTATACTATTCTTTCAACATACCAATACGATGAGCTAAGAAGATCTAATTCTACATATAGAATTAGGAGACTTGAGCATGCATTTACAACCAACAGTTAAGCCTCTTGAACAAGGGCTCTAAAAATAGTCTTACTAATAATAGAGATGCAGACTTAAGACTATTACTTAATCCTAGCATGCAAACACTTGGTTCTATCCTCGGAAATAGCTCTCTGGACACACAGGTAACCGACGTCAATTCCTACCTGCTTGCCTGTGACCGACGTCGGCCGATACCTGCCGATGCTGGCGTATCTTGAACTGCTCCTGACCTACATCGATCACTCCTGACCGACGCCGGTGACTATGTAAACCTGCAACTATTAAAATGCGCTCCTTGGTGAAGCTTTTAGGCTCCACACCTTAACATCATCTTGAACATGTCCATCCATGGATCTAATGCATTCTTGTACATATCAAGTGCCATTCACATATTAGGCTAGTAAAGCATAGTGACTTGACTATAAATTTTATAAAATATGGCATTGAAGTTTCAAATGGGCTCATTGGGTTCTCATTTAATATAAATTAAATAATGATAGAGGATGTTAGGGTTAATAACCTACCCAAATTGGGCCAAGAAAGAACTATTAAAATATTCCTAACTTGTGATTGAGTTCTCGAAGAGGTTAAGAAACAAGTCATAGGTGAGTCCATCAAAGTGAAGGGGAAACGCCTACATGCCACATCTTTGTGTTTCACATTAAGAAGTCTTAAGGTATTCTTATATAAGATCACATTATCTTCATTCATTCATATTACATAGGGAGTGAAATGGGGAAGATTGAGTTCTTAAGTACATCATGGGAAATTCTAGAAAAGTTGATATTTGACACAAATAACTAGGGTACTTGGAGAGCCATTATGGGTGGTATGTTTCGGGTAGATTGAGATGATGAACTAGTGGAATTAAATACTAGTCTAGGTCTAGGTATATCAAGTTTGGGTCTCCTATGAAACTGGAAAGGTGAAACAAATAGTCTATCGTAATGGGGCCTAACTTTGGTGATAGGTGTAGTAGGCTCTAGGGTTTTTTATAGACAAAAAATAACTAAATCATCATAATTAACAATTATAACCCAATAGAATATCAAGTAAATTTTTAAAAATATATTCAAACCTCCTTCTAGCACCATTTTTTATTGACCCCAAAATCCTTTCTATCCTTGAAGTCACTCATGAGATTGTGTGCTCCAAATAGGAAATCAAGGGACAATGCATGGGATTAAATATCCCCTCATTAATTTTAGGATTGGTGTTGGTTCAGTCTAAGGATCGAGTAGTTTAAGCTTTTATACCTAAAGAGCAATGATTATTACCACTGAAGGTTCATGATGTGTGCAGTTGCACTTTGGTTTATATATCAATTGAATAAAGTTATATTTATCATTTGTTAATGAGTAATGCCTTATATATTTATAAATCATGGGATTTTTTGGGATTTAAAATAAACATAAAAATTAGGGAAAGGTAGGGAATGAAAGACTATTTCCAATATTCAAAGGTGATAATGCTTCAAGAACTTGACTAAATGCTCTACCATAGTTACACAATTATGTGCCAAGTTTCACCAAGTGTTCTGACTTAGTTTTACACAAGGGAAAAATATCTAAGGAAATATAAGGAGATGTTTAATTCCTAAACCTCCAATAAATATTAATAGCTAAATAACCTATAGTAAACAACACATAGGTACTTCAAACATAATCTATAAATAGATACAAAAATTATTAAAGTTGTAAAAAGAAAATTAGAAGGGTTTATGAATGGGTTAGAACATCACAACAGGTTACAACCAAAATGTTCATTTTATAAAAAAAACTTGTTCAATTCTCTAACATTATATTTTATTCAAACTGGAAATGAGTGACGTACTAGTAGATATGTAACTAGTTTAACAAAAAATAAGGAATTATATTCATAAAAAATGAGTTCCTTTACAAAGAGTACCTATTATGGCAGACATTCACAGTCCAAATGATGAAGGAAAAGTAGGTGAAACCCTATCTTAATTATGACATCAATTTGGAACCAAAATTTCCAACCTTTTACAGTAGGATACAATTTATAATTTATAAATAAGGATGGAGCTCACCTCCAAGTAACATGAGATTCCCATCTTGGGCCATGATGGCCTCCCAACATTTGTTAAAACTATATGATTTAAAAAAATATTCCACTTTCTCCACAAGATAGTTGAGGTCCCATCCAACTGATACATGGAGGATCTATGAATAAACCACTTCCAAATTATTTGGATTATTCCTCCCTAACAACTAACACAACTGCTACTAGGTCAAACTCTTGATCCACCTTGGCCAAATTCATAGGTGGTTCTTGAAATATCACCTCTGATTGGGCCACTAGTCTCTCATAAACTTAGAGTGGGGTCTTTATGGATATCCTAACCTTTGAAACCTAACTAATACTCATAGTGGATTATGTAGAGGGTTCGAGCACTACTTAAGCTTTGCCCTTGTTGACCTTTGCCACTTTATTTCTCATGACCTGGTTGAGGTGATCTAGGTGAACTCTAAACTTGTTTTTGTCTAGTAGAGTGCCATCTAGGTAGAATAACACATTGATATTGACCTCTTTGAATTAGGCCAATATATTTTTACTAACTTATTTCAAGGGATCCACTATCATCTGTGCCATGTTTAGCCATTATTCAATAGTAATCCTCATGCTCCTGGCATACATATAGTAGAGGCTTAGGTCTAAAATAGGGATGAAATTCAATTTTTGAAACATGCCCTTATTTAAGATCATCACCAGCCTCCTGCACTTGTTTTTCACTAGAGTAATTCTCTATAAATATGCATGTGTCCTTTGAAGATGTTCCTTGTTGTTCATTAGAGTCTTGACCACTTCCCCTGAATTTGAGAAAATTTATAGGTGGGTGTCCTCAATTTTTATGATCAACTATATATAGAAGGAACTCTTTACTTGCACTTTTAAGGCTCAGACCTACTCTTACATGTCCTCCTTTAGCTTCTATGACATATCATGTGTAGATATTCTATGACATCATGTGTAGATTAGATTAAAGATACTAAGTCCTCAACCACTTTATCTTCTCCCATGGATTTCCTCTCTTTGGTGAGGGAGAATAGGTCTTGATGATTTTGATAGACCATAAGGTTCCCTTCCTAGATGAAATTATAGGTGAGGATTTTCCTCATGTTCCCCATGGTGTGGTCTAATTCCCACTATACATTGGGGTCACCATATACAGTCATATTAGGTGACTATAAAATCATAGTTATTACTAAGGTAGAGGGAGGTGTTGGTGGAGTGATAGAGATGGTTGTGATAGGTGGAGAGGGAATGGATGAAGTGTGAGGGATGAAAGAGGAAATCAATGGAGGAGGAGGTATGGGGCTGGAAGGAGGAAAGAAGAATGTGTCCAAGGCCAAAGGAACACCTATGTTTTCCATTAGCTCTAGGTCAAGTTGACCTATGGGGTAATGACTCTAGGGAGAGGGGAATTTAGTATAAAAAAGGAAGTTGGCTGGTTAAAACCAAATCCCCAGGCACCCAAGATGATGGAAAAGGGAGGCCTAGGAATGATGTAGGGAGACATAGGAGGTGGTGTAAGAGGAACAGTGGGATCAATTAGGACATGAATAGAAGGTCAAAGATGAATTACCTTCTATTTATTTTTATGTCTCTTACCTAGATCAACATTAGCTATTGAATTGGAGGGTGTAGGGGTGGTAGAGGATATAGGGACTAACTTAGGAACCTATTAGGCAACCAAAGGTGTAATTGGAATGGCCTATGATGTTTTATCTATACAAATCAATACACTTATTATTGGGGTTACATTTTCACTTGTTGGTACGGGGAACCTACAGGTCCCTAAACCTATTAAAGAATAGGTGGGGGCATTGTAGAGATCCATGCTTGTGAAATGGATGATGTATATGGGAATGAGGAGGTGAGGATGATGTTCATGGACTAGGCCAGAGGAACTTGGGTGAATTTTAGAAAGGGTGAAATGGGAAAAAGGGGATGTACCACTTGAGTGGACTATTGGGGATTTGGGAATTTAGGTGGTTTAAGGGACTACTGGAGAGTGGAGGGAGTAAGGAAAAGAATTTAAATAAGAACCAATTTTTGGTCCCTCTTTAGAATTGTTTCTAGCTGCTATTGATGTCAAATATGAGTGATTGAGTATCTTGAGGTTGAGCCACTTAAAATTGAGCTGGTTGAGGCTAATTTGTTGAGGGTTAAACTACATGAGGTCAAGCTGCTTAAACTAAAATAAATGGTGGAGGTGGATTTGAGGGCTGAGGGAAAGGAGCTCAAGGAAGAGAAGCTTGGGCAAGAGAAGTTGCCAAGAATCCCTATATAATTATCCATGAAATATATAGGAGTTTCTTAAACATCTTATTCCATGTTAAAAAAAATGGAAGAGGCAAGGCTAGCTTAGGCAGATGGCCCAGCCTAAGCCTACTTTCTTTTATTGTTCTTCCTTGTCTTATTTTGAGGAAACACCTCCTAATCATCATTTGGGTTTAGATAGAGCTCATAGTCCTCATGGGGTTGATGGCCATAGTTGATGTTTATCTAGGTTTGGTACTTTACTATATGAGTCTAGATGATTCCATGTAGATCCAAATCCCAATATTCATCCATGCCTAGGGTAAAGGAGTCTCTTTCTATCACTATAATCTATAGATGGGGGAAGGAACTATATACATGGTGGTTGATGATAATTATGAGGGGTGGGAAATCCTTTTACTAGTGGCTAATGCAATACATGAATATGCCTTCCACCAACTAACATGTGATTTATTGCTTGGCTAGGTAGTCTTGGACCTAATAGGGTAGACAAAGGGGATATTTGAGATTGTCCACCACATGAATGATTATATCCTCCCTACAATACCAATAATACCCAATGGGAGAAAGACATCCCCTAATATATTTTTATAGTTGAGACATGGGTGCCTTATTGATGGCTATGTTGTCATTTGAAACATACACCCATGGATGTTGTATGTTGTAGGGAAACTTGGTGGTGGGGTACCAAGTGTGAAAGCCTTACATAGGGTTTAAGAGTCTAAGGTGTTGGGTGTGGAAGTATTATTTTGTAGCTACATGCACTAACATTAGTTGTCTCATTATAATGATGGGAATGACACCAGGGTGTAGGACCCTTGCACTCCTTGGGATGAGCCTTTGGAGTAGGCTATATTCCTTCTATTCTAAGCACACCTAGTTTAAGACCAACACATAGGCCTAAAAAGGGTAAACTATTTCTTATCTAAACCTAGGATCTTTGAGAGGAAAAGGGAGGGAAAAGGTAAGAGATGTTAGAAGTAAAAGGTGATGCTTTTAGAATAGAGTGAGTGCTCCTACTACCATAAACATAGTGCAAACCTTTGAGAACAAGACAATATCACACAATTTTTACCAAGTCACTCCAAATGCATAAGTGTTTTGCATAGAGGCATGTGAATATAACACAACATTGAGAGGGATGAAGGTTATCCAAATACAAAGCCTATGTAGACCCTAGTGTGCATATGATACGACTTGTAAGTGGGATTTGAGTTTAATCAGGAGGTGTTGAGAATGGATGACAATGAGAGGGGTAAATAATACCCATAAAAAATATCAAGAAACATAGAATAACACATAGATCATCAGAAGAATAAAAAGAGGTGAACTTATTTCTCATTAAAATGCAAGGTTTATTTAATACAGGTGCTCATGGAGGGAACATTTCAGCAACATGAGGTTGTTGTAAATATGTCGACCCTTTTACAATGGAAAGCCAAGATGTTATAGTAGATTAAGTTGGTTTTATAATTGATGTACCACTTTGGGGTGGTAGATGCAATATTTAATCCTTTATGGCACTATGGCCATGCTTCTTGAAATTTACTCAGTGATTAGATCCAAAGTTAGTGGTAGGATCATCTCTAGATACATGTATACATAAAGGAATAAAAGATCTATTTGACAATGTTAGAGGGTGATATATACTCAAGTCTTGATATTTAGCATCCAATTATGCATTTAATCATTCTAAAAATGCCTCAAGTTCCTCTCCACTACCTCAAACATCCTTCTTCATATCATGTTGTTACTTGGCACATGGTGCTTCATGATTGATCTTGGGTACAACTCCATGAAGATGATACGTGTCATTTTGGTAGGCTCTCAGAGGAGTATTTTTGGTTGTTTGGTAGGAGTCGCATGGGAGTGACATGTGGAGAGATAACACTAATCTTCGGTGAATTGAGAATTCATTTATGTAGAAAAAGTGTTAGGATACAATGTGGTAGTGATAGAAGGAAGATTGTATGCTTATTTATTTGTATGATATGTGCATGCTAGACTATGTGATTGCCTTTAGCTTAGGCAGATCTTATGCCAAAGTGCATGTGAGAGTCACTATGTTTGAGGTTAAGGCAATGCACAACTTTAGATTATGCTCTTATGTAATGATAGGGCACAGATGTGTGACTCTACAAATTAGTGTAGAACTCCATTAAATAAGCATAGGGAAGACTCTGAATAAGAGTGTGTATGAAGACTAGAAGTATTAGGCACATTCCTCATGATTTGGTAATTGCTCCCTATGCACTTCCTTTGTTTGAACATCTAGAATCTTCGAGTCATGTGCCTCTTGAGTTGCACACCACATAATCTTGTGCACAAGTGCACATCAAGAAACTTCAGTGAGTGTGAACCATCCTCTTACTCTTGTGTAGACTTTTACCACTATTTTAAGCTTAGGCATAGGCAAGAAATGCATACACACAATTTTTTTTAAAGTGCATGGGACCTTATAGGTGCATAACTCTCCAACAAGACCTTGGTGATACTTGCACTAATTGGGGGTGACTTAAAAAGGAAACCCTTTTGGTGATCTCTATGGGCTACTTACCTACTAAGTAGGAATATAGTATCCTTTGAAGTAATCCATTAGACATATAGTCATTAAGGCTATAACCTACTTGTCCTTGCACCTAAATAAACTAAACTGAGTTCTACCCTCAACAAGCAAAAGAAAAAGGAAAAATAAATAAATGTGCGGTGTACTTAGAGGAAACAAAAATACACTAATAATATATAATGTGCACATAGGCACTTAGGGAAATAAAATGCAAGATAATATAATCTAATATATATAACTACAAACATGGGTCATCTCCCTCTTTAGTCAAAACAAAAACCTGTTAGGTCCTTTGCATTATATACCTCCCTATTATTGGCATGTGATGGAGGAGGTGAGGTGGCATATGTTTGCTATGAAGGAGGCACACCCTGATTACTTTTGAAGATCTCTCAAGGGAGTTTATTTCACTAAGATCCCTTTTGATGAATGAGTCCACCATGTTGTGTATAAGTCTTTCCCCTAACTGGTTAATTTCCTTAATGATAAACCAATTCTTCCTAGATCTCTCAGTGCTTAGCTATGATTTTTGCTCAGACTAACTCTTTTATAGCTCAAGAGGCTTGTGCATGATACTTGAGTAGCTCATGAACTTTTTGGGTTATTTTTGAACCCATTATATCTTCTTCAAACTCCCCTATAAGTTACTCAATATAATGGACCTAAAGTCTATTTGCTACTATAACCTCCCTCTCATCTTTGTGTTGCTTACTAGGAGGTTGAGGCCAAGGCCTATTTATGATGTCTTCAAGGGGAGTAAAATCATGTGTAAGGTCATTAAAGATTTGATAACCATCATTGATTACATTGAATAGATCAACACTTAGCTCTTGAGAAGGTTGACCTAATGGGATACCTCCCCCTAACTTGTTTAATAAAGGCACAATCTTTGACTTTGGCTAGATCGTAACCTACTTACAGAGGGGCATAACCTATGTAATATTTGGAACAAATCTTTCATCTCTTTGTCACTTGTTAGTGCCTATGAATTACTTTCAAACTAGTTGAGGTGTTCCTCTTTAAGCATGCATTCCCCTGGAAGGATTTGTTCATCCCTAAGGTCTTCCTCTAGTTTCTCTTTATTCTTCTACATGAGAGACCTCATTACAAATTTATGAATGACTTCATCTTCTTCCATATTGAATGGAAGCTCATCTATCTAAGAGAGTACCTCATCATCTTGCCCTTACATACTGACCTATTGTGTAAGCTAATTTAATTCATCCTCTTCTTATAGTAGCTCTAAAACTTTTGATTTAGTGGCATAAAGAGGACTGCCAATGATGATTTCCTCATCATACTCAATCGAAGTATCCTCTTTTTCATTTTCAATATATTCACTTGCCTTCGATGTAACTAGTCCTCCTTTAAAAAGGGAGATGGTGGGAGGGCAAGAGGTTTCAACTGGAGTGAAAGAATGGTATTCTACAAGGTTGGGCACTACAAAGTCAGGATGCATAGTCTAGGAAGGAATTCATGACTACATTTGAGGCTCTTAAGAAAGGATGTGTTCTTGAATTGGTGTGGGCATAGGCTCTTGTATAGGAGGAGGCCTCTAAATCTTGGTACTTTGAAATTGGGAGGCCTACTTGAAGGCACAAGGGGATTACCTTACCTAAAGCTAAGGATTTTAGGTGTAGAAGTTTTCTACCCCATAGGTTGGATTGTAAGCATAGGGGATTCTACTAAAATCTAGGAAAGGAAGGAATAGAGGTAGTCAACTATGATTCAATTATCTACATCTATGTAAGTAACTAGTGCATCTATTATTCTTTAGCTTCTATCTATCTAGCCAAACACTCTTCAAATTTGCATTGCTCTATCATTTCCTTCTAAGCATGAGTTTGATGAGAAAACCCCTCTTGTTACATACCATACTCATTCTCTACTTTGATCTCCCTTAGCTATCTCTAGAACTCATGGTGTAGATTACTGATGCTCTTTTGAGGTGGATTAAAAAGATAATAATGTTGATTAAGAACAAGGTAGCTTATGCAGGGTTGATTAGAATCATAATTAGGTTTCCATAGGGGTTGAATTATGGGAAGGTTATAGGCACTTTCATGAGCTTGATATGAGAAATAGGGAGGCACAAATACAACATTTTCATGGAATGGGGGTGGAAAGACATTTTTAAGAGCTCAAGCTACTTAAACTAATAGATTTGGAAATTTAGAGTAGATAGGTGCTCTATAGATTGTCTTTAACACTTGATAGCTAAGGGTAACACTGAATCCTTAGCTTTTCTTTGAGCTTCATCCCACTGAGCATGCCAAAAATTATTTTCATTCAAAACATGCACCCATGGATGCTCTACAGTGCATCTAAGCTTGGTAGTGGGGCACTAAGTGTGAAGGCCTTATGCAAGGTGCAAGAGTTTAAGGTTCTAGGCATAGAATTATTATTTTTCATCTATACATATGAGCATCAATTGTCTTATTGAAATTATGGGAATATCCCCAAGGTATTGGACCCTTACACTTCTTGGGATGAGCCTTCAAAGTAAGCCATAATCCTTTTATTCTAAGCACACTTGGTTTAAGACCAATGCATAGGCCTAAAGAATATAAAGGTAAACTATTGTTAATCTAAACCTAGGATCTTTAAGATGAAAAAGGAGGGAGAAGGTAAGAGATGATAAAAGTAAAAAGTGATGCACCAAGAATAGAGTGAGTGCTCCTACTGTTGTAAACATAATGCAAACCTTTGAGAATAAGACAATATCACATAGTTTTTTCCAAGTCACTCTAAATGCATAAGTGTTTCTCATATAGGTGAGGGAACATAGTGCAACATTGAGAGGGATGAAGGTTATCCATGGACAAAGCCTATGTAGACCCTGGTGTGCATAGGATACAACTTGCAAGTGGGTTCTAAGTTCAATGAGGAGGTGCTGGGAATGGATGATGATGAGAGGGGTAAATAATACCCATAGACAAAGATAAATAGAAATTAAATAGCACATAAATCATTAGAATAAAAAAAATATGTGAACTTAAATATCATTAGCATGCAAGGTTTAACCAATACAAGTGCTCATGGAGGGAAAATTTTAGCAACATGAGGTTGTTGGAAATGTGTCAATCCTTTTACAATAGCTAGAATTTAATATTAGATTAAGTTAATTTTATAATTAATTTGTCACTTAGGGGTGGTAGATGCATCATTTAATCCTTTGTGGTGTTATGACTATGCTTCTTCAAATCTACCCAGTATTGGATCTACAATTGGTGATAAGATCATCTCTAGATACATGTGTACATAAAGGAATGAAAGATCTATCTGATAAGGTTAAAGGGTGGCATGTACTCAATTCCTAATATCTAGAGACTACTTATACATTTAATCATTTTGACAATGCCTTGAGTTCCTCTCTACTACTTCTAATGTCCTTCTTCATATCATGCTACTACTTATCATATGGTACTTCATGATTGATCTTGGTTACAACTATGTGAAGATGATACATGCCACTTTGGTGGGATCTCTAAGGAGTCTCTTAGGTTTTTGGGTATGAGTAGCACATGCATGACATGTGGAGATCTAGCATTGCTCTTGGGTGAACTACGAATTCCTTTATGTAGAATAAGTGTCGAGCTATGATGTGGTAGTGGCAGAAAAAAGATTTCATACTTATTTATTTATATGTTATGTGTGTGTTAGACTATGCACATGCCTTTGACTTGGGGGGATCTTGTGCCAAAGTGTTTGTGAGAGTCATTATGTTTGAGGTTAAGGCAATGTTTGGCTTTAGATTGTGTTCCTATTTAGTGATACGGCATAAATGTGTGACTCTACAAATTAGTAAATAAATCCATTAGATAAGCATGGGGAAGCCTCTGAATAAGAGTGTGAATGAGGAATATAAGTCTTAGGTGAACTCCTCATGATTTGGTACTTTCTCCTTGTGCACATCCTTTGTTTGAACATCTAGAATCCTAGAGTTCTATGCCTCTTGAGTTGTGTGTCATATAATATTAAGCATAAGTGTGCATTGGGAACCTTTAGAGATCATGAACCATCCTATTACTCTTGCATAAACTTGCACCACTATCTTGGGCTTAGGCATAGGTGAGAAATACTTGCACATATTTTATTTGAAGCACATGGGATCTCACAAGTGCACAACTCTCTAGTAGGATCTCAATGAGCCTTACACTAATTAGGGGTGACTTAAAAAGTCAAAATGCCATGTAGACCACTAGGTAAAAAGACTCAAATATCTCTTTGATGTGGTTCCTATAATCGTGGCCATATATCTTGTAAAAATCTATAAGGACCACCTCATCTCTAGGAACGTATGCTAGAAAATAAGATGGTTGAAATGTGAGCATTACACAAATTGCATCTACCAAGGAGATCATCATATATAAGTTACCTTCTCTCCTAACATCTCCCACTACCTTGATCATATTTAAATTGATCACCCCCAATGTTTGGAACTTATTCACCTTAAAGGATTATGTGGAGCAAGTGGATCCATATAAGGTTAATGTGTAAGAAGTCACTATCCCCAAATAATCAGTTGAGCAATATCATCCTGACATAGATTCCATCTTTGAAGGTATGAATGGTGTACACATTCACATCGATCTTATGGATCTATTTTTCACCAACATTCTCTGCCTAATCCTTTAGGATGCCATAAATCATCCAGTGAGAGATAGTATAAGTGGTCACTATATCCAAGTCATATGTGATTTTATACTAAAGGATGTTATAATAGGCTTTGAAGGTACATCCAAAAATTTCTATGATCTAATGCCAATAATTCATATATTATAACATGTCATGGACACCATCCTATGCTTGCTTAACAATGATCAATATTTTTTTGAATAACTCAACACATGGGAAGATGTCTAGATTACCTATGACTCTGTATGACCTACACTTCTCATATGCCTAGAGGGAATATTTGAACTTGGATTTCTATTCATTATCATTGCTAAAGGATTTGGGCACCAAATCAATGGCCTTGAAAATATCATTATAGTTCTTGAAACATGTCAAGCCATCTAGGAAACTTATGTTCCTATACTTTGGCTCAACTTTAGGGTTAGAGTATAAGGTGGCCATCATAGCTAATATGGAATTCTAAAATTTTGAGTATTTATCAAAGGGAAAACATGGAGGGCATTGGTAGGAGTATAAACTGAGGGGTAGATTCTAATAAATTGGGAACAATAATGGCTAATGAGTTCACCCGAGACACTTATATAGGTTAACATACATATGCTATATCAATGGAATTTGGTGAATCACTTAAAATGAATTCAAATTCAATTTGATGTCTTGATCTTCCCATTTATTTATTAATCTAAACATAAACTCAAAAATCATGATCACTCATTACCTATTATATTTAGTGATCATGATGTGATGCTTTAAAATGTCCAATCAGGGCCTAATTCCCCATATAATCAATGATTGGAGTGTGTTAGGCACATATCCATATCATCCTTAAGTCTTATTGGGTAGTTCCTACTTCATGTCATGCATCACCTACTAATTGGTTCATGCTACAATGGCCACCACCTAAGCATGACCTAGTGATCTATCTTTATACACTTGAGAGAATAAAATGCAAGCTAAAGGATGTGTGGTATCCTTTGATCAACCTTTTGACTAAATTTATACCTTATCCTAATTATTATATGGTATTTTGAATGCTTCTTGATAATTTATATAGAAATTCCACATGGCATGATTTCATAAGTCAGGATCCCCCAATCTCTAACATATTTATCAGGCTCAAGAGACTGACAAGCCTAAAAATAGGCCACACAAAACTTTTACACTCAATTGGGATCTCTTAGATCCTAACATCTCTATTAGTTTTGTGAGACTGAAATGTCTAACATTGGGGGGACCCATTGTGTGAATCCTAGCAACTTTGACCACCAGGATATGCAATGATTTTTCACTCAATCAGTCTCTCCTGGCCTTAGACATTTCTATCAAATCTAGGAGACTGAATTTACTACTAGTAGGGTACCCTAATTGGTTGGGTTCTAATAAGTTCTAACACATTTGGTATCAATCCATGTGGTTCTTTCCCATTTAATTAATACTCATATATAAATTCATAAAAAAAGACTAAGTAAAAAGAAAAATCATGACAAATATAAATGTTCACTTGGCTACCAGCACCACAAGGTGCCATATAGGACTCTAATATCCTAACACTCTGAGAGATTGAGACTCTAAAAACTTAACACTATGATAACATTAATATTAAATAAAACCTATAGAAAAGTTAGAGAATTAAATATTCTAAGTAAGAAAATGCCTAGTTTATTTAAGGATATGACTAGGACTTGATTGTGTTAACTCTAGAGGTCAAGAGTATCTCAATAGGGATTAATTGTTCATTACAACCATGCAATATGCCCAAGAAAACTAAGGTGAAATAGGAATTGGAAGACTCTCTTGGAAAAGAGTTGGTTGGAATGAGACTAAAATTTTGGGAACTTTGAGTTTGATCATTTTACATAGGGTTTGCCCACTTCTTCAAAGAATGGGGGTGTGTGGCCACAATAATAGGCAGATTATATTGATTAGAAATAGGTGGTGTCATGTGAGTATCAATCCTACAAGGAAATATATTATGTTGTCTAGGGATAACTATATAAATGTAAGGAATAACTTGTGCTTCCCCCACATTAGTCGTAGGCATCACTTATGTAGCCATTTAAGTGTAGACATAGGGATAGTAACAATTATAATAGTGTTCTAAAGACATATTATATGATCTATGCCTCAAATTTTTTTTAATAGTATCATTAAATAGTAAATCTTGTTCTTTAGTTGCATTTTTCCTTAGCATTCTTAACCTATATGATAATATTCAAGATAATATCTAAGTCTTTGGGTTGCTTACTAATTTTATTTCAAAAATTAAAAAATATAGCTACTTGTTTAAGATTTGCACCATCAAGTTCATCGAGTGTATTATACCATGACATTTACCATTATATTCAATGTCATATTCATAATGATTTTCAATATCATGCATAATATCATTGACAACACATTCATCTACATTTGTGTGTTCTTCATCAATGTGTATGAATAGGAAGACTTTTTATTTCATCAGATTTAGCCATTTAATATGGCACACAAACATGTGGTTTGTGTTAAAGGTATCTAATTATAAAAAAATAAAACAACACTTAACCTAGAACTTTGTCTTATAGTTAAGTGAGGCACAACCTTCTTAGATGACATATGATGTATGCATGAAAGTACTAAGAAATCCTATGGAAAAAAAAATTGAAAAAAAAGGTAGCTAGGGAAATAAAAAAATAGAATTTAAAGTCAAACCCTAATACAGGATGAATATAAAACCCTAATAAAATATGAAAGCTTAAGGTATAAAATACATAGGGTTTGGTCATGGTCAAGTTAATGATCAAGTTCACTATATGTTTTTACTTATTTTGGATTAATGCATTCTAAATAATGTAAAACTAAGGTAAATTCAAATTACGTGAAATATATAAATGATGGCCTAATATAAATTGATAAATTTATAAATTAATACTGCACTTTGATGATTAGATATTGACATAGTACTAAGAGAGATATGTCATTATTTTAATGTAGTAATTTATTACATAATAATTTTCACTGATCCTAAAAATATTTTATAAATGCTTGTCACTATTTAGATCAATAAAATGTATCTCAAATCCTTTCCTATATGATATATGTAATAGTGAAACCATATGATGATTGGTAATATCCTAAATTTGATAATAATGTCCCGATAGACTATGTAGGTTTGTGATGCCTCAAACCACTATGTGTGTGCTTACAGATGTTGCCTATATGTTCACTCACCTTGAGTGCTATGCACTATTCATTATTTTCCTTGTCCATCATTTAAATCCCTAATATAAATTTTGACCCAAAGCTGACCCTTCAAAAAAGGGTGAGTATGTTGGCTAAGACAACCCTAACCATTCCCCACTGAGTGATTGAATGTTATCAATATTCTCATACTCTAAAGAGGGATCAAACCACACATAGTTATATAATTTATCTATTTGTGTGCAACATCATGATTAATATAGATGTAATTCAATGTTTGCATTTAGCACTTAGAACCATGTAACTTTGACCTGCATATGTATTTATAATTAGATATGGGTTTTCTCATTTGATGTGAGTTGTTGCTTGCACAACATGCCCTAATTTCATCATTAAAATAATGGAACCTATTTTTGATCTGGAGTTATATCTCTTTCTTGTGGGGCTGTTTAGTGGTTTATCAGTTTGGGTCCCCATTTTTGGTCTACAATTTTCTTGCTAAAGGTATAAGTTGCTCTTCCTTTGATAAAACATTTGGTTTGAGTTAGCTTTAAACTCTAGAAACTGTGGGTTGAATTTGAATGTCTTCCATTCTTTTCCTACTTAGGATTTCTTGGCTCAACCTTAGGTTTTTCTAACCTTAATGTGCAAATTATGTGGATTAAATGACAAACATTTATGTTCTTTTCACCTAAGGAATGTCATGTCAATTTGATTGAAGGAACCTTGATCTTGTAATAATAATGAAGATATTGAATATATATTTTAATTATTTTAAAATATTTAATGATTATTCATGCATTAAATATTTAGTCATATGTTTGTTTCAAGTTAAATTAGACCTTTAAAATGATTTATTTCATTTTAAATGACAAAGTCTCTATAATGTTCTATTATAAAGACTTGGTCAATATTCGGGTCTTTTGAGAAGAGAATTCAGACCTTTGTAATGTTGCTAATGATTGTCTAATTTCTAAGTATAAATTCAAACCATTAAACTAATTAATTTATATGGAATTTAGAATTATTTTTTATAGTTTTTGGGCCTTTTATAAAATCTATTTTTATGACTTTGAGTTTTGAAAATGCACAAAGACTCTTTGTGAGCCCATAGACCTCTTCACATGTCCAAATCACATTTTATAGGAACCCAAACTCATTCAAAAATTTATAAGTCCTAAAGTTTTCTCCCACACCCACAATCTCTCCATGTGTCTTGATCACATTTATTTGGAGTTTTAAGGTCATCCAAAATGTTTTTAAGAGTATTTATATTCTTTCATGGACCATATAATCTTCCATCAAATAACCTGTATTCATCAGGAAATCTAATTCATTTTAAAAATTAGCTAAGTATTTTATGCCTTCCATCTATTGATATTATAATGCGTGTCACCATCATATAAAATTAGGCTTGATCTATGTATTCAACCATCCAAGGATCCCTCAACTATCTGCACATTATTCAATCTTAAGATTGATGGCTCAGATTAGTCCATAATGAAGGAATGCCAATAGACCAATGTCTTTTTAATGCTTGAGATCATGCTATATGGCATGATCTTAGGATCTCAAGGCTTAGAAGATAGGTTGACCATAGCCATGACCATATCACATGGAATGATTGCATTCCATTCTATTAAATTTTTAAGCTGGGATGATGCCATGTGGCATCATCCCATGAATTGGAGGCCATAAATTGATGAATGAGGACTATCCATGTGGACCCAATGACATCATTAACCCTATAGAATAAATTTGATGGGTGTCTACCTATCAACAGATCATCAAGGTTGGGTCATTAAACAAATGAGAACTTTCCATGTGGAATTTATCACTATCTTAAATTTTATGGTTGTATTAAACATCAAAGATGCCAAAATCAAGAAAAAGGATGTTTGATAAATAATCTGAATAATGGGTATTTTTTTGACTTTAGCTTCTAAGTCAAATTTATGATATTTACCTTAATATACTAAATATTTAAATGTAGAATGTCTTTTTTAATTGAAATTCTCTGCATATATGAATGTTTTCATGTTAAAATGCAAAATATTTATTTAAGTTCTTACATTATTTGTTATTTTTTACTTCCTATGATTTATCTCAATGGTTTTATCACTCAATTATTTTATTTTAAAATGTATAGGTTTGATTTATTTAACACATATCCTCCATGTGTCAACCATCCAGGGATGTTATAGCTAAAGAAAAGTTCTTTGAAAATGTGAATAAGTGTTTGGAATGCCCCCAAATTCTAATTTTTCCATGTGGCATAATTATGAAGGTAAAAAGAGTATTAAAGAGGTTTGGTCTAGGAGACTGACATGCCTAACATTGGGGGGAGCCCATTGGTGAATCCTGGTAACTCTGACCACTAGGCTGTGTGACACTTTTTCACTTGGTTAGGCTCTCCTAGCCTTTGACATCTATATCAAATTTAGGAGAATTACTTTACTAATAGTAGGGTACCCTGATTGGTTGGGTTTAATAAGTTTTAACACCTTAAGTATAAATCCATGTGGTGATTTCCCATTTAACTAATCCTCCTATATAAATCCATAAAAAAGACTAATAAAAGGAAAAATTGTAACAAATATAAACGTTAACCTAGTTACTATCTAAGGACCACAAGGTGCCATGTAGGACTCTAAGATCCTGACACTCTGAGAGATCGAGACTCTATGAACCTGACATTTTGATAACATTAATATTAAATCAAACCTACATAAAATTTAGTGCATTAAATATTCTAAGTAAGAAAGTGCCTAGTTTATTTAAGGATATGACTAGGACTTGACTACGTTAACTCTAAAGGTCACAAGTATCTCAATAGGTAATAATTGGTCATTAAAAACATGTAATATGACTGAGAAAACTAAGGTGAAATAAGAATGGAAGACTCTCTTAGAAGGGATTTATTTGGAATGAGATTGAAATTCTAGGAACTTTGAGTTTGATCATTTTACAGAGGTTTCCCTCACTTATTCAAAGAAGGGGGGGCGTGGCCATAATAATAGGCATATTATATTGATTGGTAATAGGTGGTGTCATGTGAGTAGCAAGCCTACAAGGAATTTTTTTTGTGTGTAAGGATAACTATATAAATATAAGGAATAACTTGTGCTTCCCCCACACTAGGTTTAGGCATCACTTATGTAGCCATGTAGATGTAGACACATAGATATAAACAATTGTAATAGTGGTCTAAAGACATATTATATGATCTATGCCTCAAAACATTTATAATAGTATCATTAAAAAGTAAATCTTGTTCTTTATTTGTGTTTTCCTTAGCATTCTTAACCTATATGATAATATTCAAGATAATATTTAAGTCTTTGTGTTGCTTACTAATTTTATTTTTAAAAATTAAAAAATGCAGCTACTTGTTTAAGATTTGCCCCATCAATTTTATCAAGGTTATTATACCATGAAATTTAAAATTATATTCATTTAATATTCATAATAATTTCCAATATCATGCATAATATCATTGACAACACATTCATCTATATTTGTACGTTCTTCATTAATGTGTATGAATAGGAAGAATTTTTATTTTTGTCAACTTTATCCATTTAATTTGGCACACAAACATGTGTTTTATGTTAAAGGTATCTAAGTATAAAAAAATAAAATAACACTTAACCTATAACATTGTCTTATAGTTAAATGAGGCACAACCTTCTTAGATGATAAAGGATGTATGCATGAAAGTACTAAGAAATCCTATGGAAAAAAATTTAAAAAACTAAAAAAATTGTAGCCAGGGAAATAAAATAAAAAAATTTAAAGTCAAACCCTAATATAGGATAAATACAAAACCCTAATAAAATATGAAATCTTAAGGTATAAAATACCTAGGGTTTGGTCATGGTCAAGTTAATGATGAGGTTCACCATATGTTTTTACTTATTTTGGATTAATGCGATCTAAATAATGTAAAACTAAGGTAAATTCAAATTACATAAAATATATAAATAATGGCCTAATAAAAATTGATAAATTGATATTGCACTTAGATTATTAGATATTGACAAAGCACTAAGAGAGATATGTATTTATGTTAATGTTGTAATTTATTACACAATAGTTTTCATTGATCCTAAAAATATTTTGTAAATGCTTGTCACTACTTAGATCAAGAAAATGTAACTCAAATCCTTTCCTATATGATATCAATAATAGTGAAACCCATACGATGATTGGTAAATCCTAAATTTTATAATAATGTACCTATAGACTATGTAGGTTTGTGATGCCTCAAACCTCTATATGTGTGTCTATAGATGTTGCCTATGTGATCACTCACCTTAAGTGCTATGCACTGATCATTATTTTCCTTGTCCATCATTTAAATCCCTAATATAAATTTTAACCCAATGTTGACCCTTCAAAAAAGGGTGAGTATGTTGGATAAGACAACCCTAACCACTCCCCACTGAGTGATTAAATGTTATCGATATTCTCATACTCTAAAGAGGGATCAAACCACACATAGTTATCTAATTTATCTATTTGTGTGCAACATCATGATCAATATAGATGTAATGAAATGTTTGTAGTTGACACTTAGAACCATGTAACTTTGACCTACATATGTATTTATAATTAGATATGGGTTTTCTCATTTGATGTGTGTTATTTCTTACACAACACGCCCTAATTTAATCATTGAAATCATGGAACCTCTTTTTGATCTGGAGTTATATCTATTTCTTGTGGGGATTTTTAGTGGTTTAATAGTTTGGGTCCCATTTTTGGTCTGAAATTTTCTTGTTGAAGGTATAAGTTTCTCTTCCTTTGATAAAAACTTTAGTTTGAGTTATGTTTAAACTCTAGAAACTATGGGTTGAATCTGAATGTCTTCCATTCTTTTCCTACTAAGGAGTTCTTGGCTCAACCTTAGGTTTTTCTAACCTTAATGTGAAAATTATGTGGATTAAATGACAAACATTTATGTTCTTTTCACATAAGGAATGTCGTGTCAATTTTATTGAAGGAACCTTGATCTTGGAATAATAATGAAGAAATTGAATATATTTTTTAATTATTTTAAAATATTTAATGATTGTTCATGCATTAAATATTTAGTCATATGTTTATTTCAAGTTGAATAAGACATTTAAAATTATTTATTTCATTTTAAATTACAAAGTCTCTATAATATTCTATTATAAAGACTTGGTCAGTATTCGGGTCTTTTGAGTAGAGAATTTAGACCTTTGTAATGTTGATAATGATTGTCTAAGTTTCTAAGTATAAAGTTAGACCATTAAACTAATTAATTTATATGTAATTTTGAATTAGTTTTTATTATTTCTAGGCCTTTTATAAAATTTGGTTTTATAACTTTGAGCTTTGAAAATACACAAAGACTCTCCGTGAGCCCTAGATCTCTTCACATGTCCAAATCACATTTTATAGGAACCCAAACTCATTCAAAAATGTATAATTCCTAAAGTTTTTGCCCACACCCATGATCTCTCTATGTTTCTTGATCACATTTATTTGGAGTTTGAGGGTCTTCCAAAACATTTTTAAGATTATTTATATCCTCTCATGGACCATATGATCTTCCATCTAATGACCTGCATTCATCAATAAATCTAAGTCATTTTAAAAATTAGCCTAGTATTTTTTACCTTCCATATATTGAGATTATAATGCATGTCACCATCATATAAAATTAGTCTTGATTTATGTATTAAACCATCTAAGGATCCCTCAACTACCCACCCATTATTTGATCTTAAGATCGATGGGTCAAATTGGTCCATAATGAAGGAATGCCAATAGACCATTTTCTCTTCAGTGCCTAAGGTAATGCCACATGGCATGATCTTAGGTGACCATGGATTATAGGAAAGACTAACCATATCCATGACTAAGAGGCCCTATGATCATTACACATGGCATGATTGCATTCCATTCTATTAAACTTAGAATTTGGGATGATTCCATGTGGCATCAACCCATGATTTGGAGGCCACAAACCGATGAATGAGGACCATCCATATGGACTCAATGACATCATCAAACCCTATAGAATAAATTTTATGGGTGTTTACCAATCAATAAATCATCAAGGCTAGGTCACTAAGCAAATGAGAGCTTTCCACATGAAATTTATCACTATCTTAAATTTGATGGTTGTATCGAACATTAAAGTTGCCAAAATCAAGAAAAAGGATGCTTAATAAAGAATATGAATAATGGGTATTTTTATAACTTTAGCTTCTAAGTCAAATTTGTGATATTTACCTTAATACATTGAATATTTAAATGCATAATGTATTTTATAATTGAAAGTCTTTGTATATGTGAATGTTTTCATGTTAAAATGTAAAATATTTGTTTAAGTTCCTGTATTATTTGTTATTTTCTACTTCTTATGATTTCTCTCAATGGTTTTATGACTTTGTCATTTTCTTTTCAAATATATAGGTTTGATTGATTCAACATAGATCCTCCATGTTTCAACCATCTAGGGATGTTATAGCTGAAGCGAAGTTCTTAGAAAATGTGAATAAGTGTTTAGAATGCCCCCATATTCCAATTTTGCCATGTGGCACAATTTTGGAGGTTAGAGCATCAGGGGCATGCTCAAATAAAGTCTAAGTCTTGGGAGCCCTGAGCCCTCAATATTATGCCACATGGCATAATCATAAGAACTTGGGCCCCTCAGGGAAACTAACAGTAATAGAGAGCCCTGAAGGCCTGCTAACCATTCAATCTCTTAGATAGATGGTTAGTGAGAATTGATAGATCATAGAGAACAAAGGTAACATCCAAATCTCAAAGACCTAATATATCACCATATGGATTCATATCAAGGGTTGATGACCTGGGAATGATGAAATAATGCCTAAAGGTCACTGATCATCAATCTCCTAGATCGATAGCTCACGGAAGGTGATCATTGATAGATCCAACAATAGTGGCCTTGAGCCTCAAAGGCTCATGATGTCTCCATGTGGAAGCATCATAGGACCCTAGGATTTAGAGAGAAAATAAAAGGGATAAGAAGATCTAGATCATCATAGATAATCTGATCTCTTAGATAAATAGCTTGTAAGAGCCACTCATGTAGAGAGAATGGTCACTGTAAGAAGCCTAACTATATCAAGAGTTATGTGATCATGTCACATGGCATGATCACATTAATTTTGAGCTTAATAATAGCCAAAAGTAGGAAAAAATTCATAGCCAACTGGCATGTTTTTATGAAGCTATGAAAACATAGAGAAGACTAGGTGAAATAAGGAGATAACAAATGTAGAAGAGAAAAGTGGAGGTTGATAGACCTAGTTAGCATGTCAAGTCAGTAAAGTAATAGTGAACTAGGAAATTGATGTCTATCTACCCATCAAATTTTATAAACCCAAAAGTGATTGTACCATTTATGGAGAACATAAAACATAAAATTTAGCCTATATGTGACAAAAGTGGCAGAATTAAAAGAAAAATTAGCTAAATGAATTAATAAAACATCGTCTAATAAGTGAATCAGGAAGAGGGTATGGTGTTCACCTATAAAGGGACATAAAAGTTTAATAAGACAAATATCTATCTTTATGAGGTGTGGTGTCTAACTATGTAGAGTATGGCTAATGGGTAATCCCAAGGAGATCACAACTACATTTCCCTATCATTATTAAATACTATAAATTCCACAATAGTGGTATGAATTTGAATCTTGAACTGGGACTATCTATAAATTATTAGGAAATAAATGTGATAGAGTTCAGATATTTTAGAATTATAAGCTAGAGTAGTGATCTATGCCCATTTATTTTTTACATTTTATTACTTTCTAGTTAGTTTTTTTGCTTTTCACGAGTCGAGGTTATTTGGACTTAAGTCTGTAAATTCAATTGAGTATATGATGAATCCCAATGTTTAGTTTATGGAAATATCTCTCATATTAAATATTTTTAAATTGATATTATAGTCTACACATGTATATCATGGATATTTTCCCTTGGTTCTCATTGTTGATTTTCATTAGACTCCTGCACCATTCTTTACCCATAGTTGTGCTATGTTGGCCTAGTAAAGAGTGGTTTCTTCTAAGGACTTGACTACTTTATAGGAATGGATTTGGTTCCATTAAAATGTAGGTTAATTTTTTATTTTTCCTTGCCCTTCCCTCTTTTTTTATTTTATATCTTTTGGTTAGAGTAGGTAGATTAGTTTCTGAGTTGCAATCTATAATTACACTTTTATCTTGATTGCATACTCTTATTTTTTTCCATTTATGCATTTTTAAATCATCTATGTAATGAACATGTTTAAATTAGTTGTGTATTCTCATGTTAAATTTTCATGTTGATTTCCCTAGGCAATAAGCCCCACATTTAATAGCTTAGGATTTGTATTAAATACTCTAGCACTAACACATGCCCCTTCAATTGGAATGGTCATAATGAGCCACTGAGTGAAGATAAATGTGCCAAGACCTGGTAGAAGAAACCTTTGGGAGGTATTTTAAATCTCATTTCAAGAGAGGTAGAGGTTCCCCAAAGCTCCCCATGCCTGAGTTGTGTTGGCTATGTCAAAATACCAAACAATAGATTAGTGCTAGAAGGAAGGCCTAAATTGGAATGTTTCAAATTTATCCCTTGTTTTTAAGAGATTTCCCTAGTATTCCAATGACCTTAGCTTGGATAGGAGGATGTAACTACCTTTTGGACATTCCAGGGCTTTCACATGACTTACCTAAGGACACCCATAATTTATTTCCAAAGCATATTCATGACATAATTAAGACTATTGGTGAGCACATTCAGGGTTTTAAAGAAACCATTATCAAAACATATATTTAGCATAAGGATGTGGCTTGTCCACTATTCCCTTATTAAATGGATCAAATAGTTTAATATTAGTACCTTGGTATACCAAAAATGTGCATCACCACTTGAAAAATCTCTTAAAATATATTTCTTAACCACTTTAGTATGCCCATTGACCCTTTTGTCCTATTTTATCAAATTTCCATAGCCCATAAAGAGCTTAATGAGCCAAATAATGCATTCAACCACCAATTACATTAGTTGCATGGATGGTTTAAGGATAATTTATTACAAAAAAATATATGCAAAAATATTTATTTATCTAAATGTGTTGGATCCTCTAACTTCTATGTTCATTCTAAGAATCCTAGCTTCCTTCTTATCTTTGGCTTTGACTTATAAAAAAACTTTCATAATAGAGAAAAATTAATCATCCCATAGCTATGGTGATCAACTTCCCTCTATATTAGAATAACTAGGGGTTTACCTAAAAATTAATTTGAGATATGTCTCTATAAGCCAACCCATGAGTCATTATGTGCCATATAGTGAGGCATTACCTCAAACTTCCAACCAATATAATCTACCAATGGGTGAATTTGTGCACTACTATCAAGTTTTTTCTTAAACCTATGATCAATCCAACCTCTTAGTGATGAATGAGAACCCCAATATTTATTTTAATACACATAATCATGTTAATACAATTTATAACTAGTGCCCTATTTTCCCTTGTATTAGTAATCATGCCTCTTTTGATGTTATGACTACTCACATGCCATATGTTGCAGGGGAACATCAGATAATACATAATCTGAACTATGAGATTGGGTTATGTTATAGCTCAAAATTACACCCTATGAGAGGGTGATTCAAGCCCTCTCAAATTGATCTATGCAATGGGATTGATTAGGTTGTGGGTGACCTCTAAGTGAGTCAAACCTCTAGATTTTGCACTAGCTCCCAAAATACAACAGCTAGACTAATACTACACCACTTAATTTGACATGGAAAAGGAAAACACGAGTAATAATCTAACCAAAAAACTTGGAGGTGATGCACCAAACATAAATTCCACATCTTATTAAATGTGCACTATGAAATATCAACTTACAATTTGATTATGTTACTCTAAACAACCCCTATCACACTTAGTGTTTCAATATGAAGGTTTAGATGATTGTAAGAGTAATAAGATGACTAACCAAGAGGTGATAATTGACACACTAATTTCCTATCAATTTTATAAACAATAAAACAAATTAGAACACCTCATATAACCTATGAAAGGTAGTAAACTTGCACAAGGCATGAAACATGAAGGACAAATGCAAAGGATATGACTATCAGTAAAAATTCATCAATACAACATCCTTAAAATCATTCTTTTCAAGATATAAGTAGAAAATCCAACTTGAATTCATTTCAATATAAAAGTACAAGTCTCAATTTTGGTAGGGCTTCTTCATAACAAAATGTGTAGATCCTTTAGCCAAAAATGGTTGTTCTTATAGAGAATGGTAAAGAGAGAGAGAGAGAGGCATAGTAGAGAATGAGTGAAAAGTGTCAAGCATGAGATAAATAGTTACAAAAAAATAAAGAGTTATCAAATAGTCCATCAGGTCTACCATGCCATGTTTTAACCCCTGAAGATGCTCCATCCTTCCAAGTTATGTAGGAGTTACAACTTGGCTTGACACCTTAACTAACATATTAGAAAATAACCTTATTTACATGAAAAGAGTGATAAATGGACCTTAAAACCATGATTTAGCCTTAAACTAATTTTAAATAACTCATTGAACATCTTCCATTCCTTAGGAAATTCCTTAGGCCTACCATTCCATCAGTTATATGCATAAGTGTCTTACCACTCCCTATTTCCCAAGCCTAGATTGGTCTAAGTGGCCTAAAAATCAAGTGAATGTTATTAAACTCATATAAACCAGATGAATGGTATAAAAATATTTTATTAACTCTTAAACATACCATTTTGGCTCTTGGACCAACTCCCAAGAACTCATTTTTCTACTTAAACCTTCAATAGACCTAATTTCCTTATAGCCATTTTTCCTGTAAATCTCCTTGTGTGGAAGTTGTAAGGATGATATTGACAAAATAAGGGAATATTATATCACCATATATGTCTTTCTAGTTCCATATCAAATTTCATCCCCAAACTCTAAGTGGAAACCCATTTTTCTACCTTTTTCTTTCTTGAATTAGGTATCATTGCTTTGGACCCTATTGTATAGATTTATACTTTTGACACACATTTGAAATCATCCAAAATCATGTGAATCACTTTCCTTATTCAATTACCAACCTCAATGTCAATTTTTGGGTCCTAAGACCCTGTGGAGGTATGCAAACCAAGAAATGGCCTTATTACCTAGTCTCATTTTGAGCCTATTTGAGACTGCCTTGAAAAATGGGCTTGGTTTGATCATATCAATAATATCCTATCATTTTATTTTATTTTAAAAACTAGGAAAAGTCCCAAATGACCTCATCCCATGATTGGGAAGCTTTACCCTTCTTATAACACCTATAAAACATAAAAATATGCAAAAACATGGTATTTTGGGTAGTTTATACAAGTGAAGTACATTTAAAAAACCTACTTGGAGTCCTCAACAACATCCAAGAGGTTTTAAGAGAAAAATATGTCATTAAATATGCATTTGAGCTCTTTTCCCCATTACTAGTCACTATTAGGGTTTAAGACTTGTTTGGGGTCTTAACGATTATTCATAAATAATAGATCATTAACTAACCTCCTTACACTTGTAAAACATTATTATTATACCCCTTAAACTATTCTAAAAGGCTCAGACTCCCATTCAAAGTTTGAACAATGGTATGAGCATCTAAAGTTACTCTTCAAATGGCTTGTTTAGTGTTCTTGGGATTAAAGAGAGATCTACTTTGAGTTTTGGGTCTTGAAACTCATTACCACTACTGTTAGAGGCTCATAAACCTATAGAACATAAATTATGATTATTTCACATGATTTAGAAGTGTTGGTTACCCATCTATGTGTTCTTAATGCTTTATTTAGGGTGTGGGGTTTAAGAGCCTGTCTTCTATTTGCTAGCCCTCAAGGGCCTTGGAGTGAAAAATAAAGTTTTTCTCCACATGAATGTATGGAGATATCTTATATGGTTTTTCACTATCCTTTAAGTCCATTAATTATGTCTCATAACTTGTTTCATGCCCTTGGAGCTCAAATGAACCCCTCAGTCTTTTGACTGCTCCTTACCAAGGAGTGGACCTAGTCTGAGAAAAAAAATGGATATGTCTGTTGATTGAATATTTTGTTGATCAACATAATGATAAACAAAATAGGTCTGATCAGCCAAAGTAGGAAGATTAGTTGTCCAAATGTGTAGTTTTAACACATCAGAAAGACACTGATCTCTCCTCATCAAGGGGAGGTTCCCTGTAGGTATGCTATATATATATATAAGTAGAAAATAATACTCATGGGTAGGACAAACCATCCATCTCTCTTTCTTCAGAGATGATGTGCACAGATCAAAGGAAAAACTCAAGGGAAATGACAGACAGTACTTCTCTTCTTTTAGAAGTACTATTCAACAAACCACAAAAATACTCCTAGCAGTAACAACAAAATGTAGCAAAGGATGTGATAACCAGCAAATTGAGATGCAGCACAAAGTCTTCACCTAGATTTTTCAAGAGTAATATATGAAAGACAATGAGGGCACAAAGTCTCCTCAAAGTCTTTTACACAGCAATGAAAAGAAAACACACTGAAAGTAGCTATGGGGGCACAAAGTCTCTCCACAATTGATTCTTCAGGACACCTTCTTGACTAATTTTACTAATTTTGCTTGTTAAATTAATGAAACAAAAAATATATCAAGGAAAAAGACATAAGAACAGTTTCCTCAACAGCAAAGATAACACAACACAAAGTCTGAAAAAGTCCCTTTCTTATTCCAATAACAAAATATGATTAACAGACTAAGCACAAAGTCTCAATGATGCCTCTCAATTTGGGTAGAGTTTCATTTAGATTGTCAAAAAAGCCATCCTTATTACAATAGAAGAAAGTCCCTTATATAGCCTCTTCAAGAAAGACTTGGGAATAATCAATACATCATTTTGCATTGGAATCTGTTAAGAGGACACGCTAGAACTTAGGGGCGCTTTACCCATTTGATTTTATCAATGCAAGGAAATAAGTCGCGCTTATTGAAAGTTTGCAACTTTCAATGTCCACCTAGCGATTTGATCTTATCTTCATCATTCCTCCTTTTTTGGTTAATTAAATCAGGTCTTGGATTTAGTTTCTTGTTCTATTCCTTCTCCACTTTTTACTGGTCTTGGCCTTGAAATATGTGAATGTATTCTGGTCTATATGTTCAAAGGATCAATGACTATTTTGTTGTCTTCAATTTGATGTTCACGCACCCATCACTATATTTCCAATGGCTAGTCAGCTATGTTGAATTTGACGTCTTCAAGTGCATCACCCCTTGGTCTTCTTTTGGCTTTCCGCTTGGCACTTTTCCAAATTGGGCTTGCCCTTTTGGGCCTTGAGAAATAAACCGTTTTGAGTTGGAATAGCCTCCTACAAGGGTATGTATCTTTTGGGCAGTCTTTAAATGGTCTCCGAGCTTCTTCAGGCGACCCTTTAGATATTTCCTTTAGCTTTTCTTATGCTTCCTCCTGCAGACATTTTCCCCAAGGAAAATTCTTGCAAACAAAAAGTCTGGGGAAACAATTTTAAATGCCTTAAACAAATCTGAAAGAATTACCTTTTGGCTTCTTGAAAATGACCCTTTCAAAGGGTGATTTTATAGATTAAGTGTCCTCTGCAAGGGCACTTGTCCTTTGATAAGCTTCCTTTTGCATTAAACCACCCCTTTGAACTTTGGCGATGATCCATTCTGTTGAACCAAAAGATGAACCAAACATTGAACTTGTTGTTGATGGTTACTGATGGAAATTCCTGCAAAAATCGTGAAGGCCGTTGAACTTGTAGAAATGAGCCTGTTTGTAGTGTTAGATTGATGAAAAGCTTGAAAATTGAGGATTTGAATGCCCAAGACAAAATTTGGAAAGAGAAGAGATAATTTTGGTTTGTAAGACCAAAACAATTCAAATGTTGTCCCAAAAATAGCTGACATTTTTGGGGGACAACAGTTGGCTCCAGTTGGGGAACTTCTATCAATTACAAAAAGAATTGAAAGGAGTAGAATCCAAAATCTCCAGTGTCTTCATGTGTACCATTGGGTTATGGAGTCATGCTACCCAAAAATGAAAGGCTTCAAAAAAAATAGAATTAAAACTATACAAATATACATATATACAGAGGTAATGATCTGATACTTTAAGAATTGAAGTGTTTCAGATGCTGCCCATTTTGGGGTAGATAAAAGAGAGTGCCATCTTGGTATTTCAATAGAAAGCTATTTTCACCAATGTGCTAATGAATTATAAATGGGGCTCTCGAAAAGGAGTCAAACTTTCCATGCATCCCCTTTGGTTCTCTTCTTTTGTCCCACAACATGACTTGATCCCCAATCTAGAAATCATGATTTTTGGCCTTCTGATCAAAGAGTTTCTTTACCAGGGTTTGATGAGCAGAAATTCTATCCACCACCATGGTTATTTGTTCTTCCAGCTGAGTCAGGCACATGATTCTTTTGTCAAGAGAACTCTCATATGTCTGATCTTTAATGGCCTTCACCAATTTCAAGGCTGGTAACTCCAAGGTGATTGGTATCTCAGCATTAATACCGTAAAGAAGTTGAAAAGGAGACATACCAATTCCTCTCTTTGGTGTGATCATGTCTACCCATTGAGCATCAACTAATGCTTTATGCCATGTCCTTTGATTATCATCTGCTAGCTTTTTGATAATAGTTACCAAATTCTTATTACTGGGCCCAGCTTGTCCATTCCCTTGTGGAAAATAATCAGAAGAATGAGAGAGTGTAATTCCATAATGAAAATAGAATTGCATAATCTCTTGAGAGGTGAAACAAGCTACATTATTAGTAATAATTTTGAGTGGAAATCCAAACCTAGAAATGATATTTTCTTTGAGGAAGTTGCATACAACTTTTGAAGTAGCATGCTTAGTTGGGATTGCTTCTACCCACTTGGTGAAATAATCAGTTGCTATAAGGACATAATCATGTCTAACGCTTGAAGATGGGTTTATTGTCCCAATAAAATCAAGTCCCCATTGCTGGAAAAAATCCTCTATGATTATTGGCTTGAGAGGCAGGGTAGCCAACTTGGGTCTTCCAACAAATTGCTGACAGAGTTCACATTTTCTCACCCACTTATCTGCATCTTGGAAAAGAGTTGGCCAGTAATACCTGGCTCACAGAATCTTGTGAGTAGTCACAGAAGCTAAAAAATGTCCTCCATAGGCTAGATTGTGGAAAGATTTCAAAATCTAGGTTTGCTACTCCTTATCTACATAGCGAAGAAATACTCCATCTATGCTTCTCTTGTATAGGCCATTATCCCAAAAGATAAATTTGGCAGCTTTGAACCTAATAGTCCTCCTTTCTTTATAGGAAAAATGAGCAGGACATTTACCATAAGTCAGAAAATAGGCAATACCTAAGTACCATTCATTGGTAGTGGAGATAAAAAGGACTGTTGGAGTATTTTCCACTTCAGCTTCTTCATGATGTGTATCTTCTGGCTTATTGTCAGCCATCAATTGGCATAGGCCTTTACCTCTGACCAGCTTTGTCAGCTTGATATCTAGATCAAATTCTTGGATATTTGCAATCTAATTAGCTCTCTTTGTGCCAAAATCCTGTTGAGTTAATATAGACTTGACTGTAGTGTTAGGAACTAAGGCAGTAGTATGTGAATTCAAAATATAAAAGCAAAAATGTTTGACTACTTTTACTAATGCATAGGCGTGCTTCTCTATATTTGAATACTTCATTTCATGGGTTTTGAGAGGGAAACTCATGAATGAGATGGGGGATTCCATATCTTCCTTGTCTTATTGAACAAAAATCACTGAAAGAGTGTGTTCAAATGCATAGTTGTATATGATGAAATCTTTATTGTAATCTGGGCAAACCAAGGTAGGGGTGTGAGCGATGGCAATTTTGATATCTTGAAATGTTGATTTACCTTCTTTAGTCCAGCTGAAGACAGTCTTCCCTTTCATCATATTTACAATATGTCTAGACTTCTCAATATATTTGAGGATAAATCTTCGTAAGAAATTCATCTTTCCAAAAAAATAATGAACAACATTCTTATTTGTAGGCAGATTAAGCTCTTGAATAGACTTGACTCTGTTTGAGTCAATCTTTATGCCTTCTTTGGACACAATGTGTCCAAGGAGTTTCCCCTCTGTTACTCCAAAAATAGACTTTTTAGGATTTAAGGAAATACCATTCTAGTGGTAGCACTCCAACACTTGTTGTAGGTGGTGTACATGATCAGATCGACGCTTTGAAAAGATAGTCAAATCATGAAGGTATACCACTATGAATTTATCAATCTCATCTTTGAAAGCTAGATTCATAGCTCTCTGAAAAGTAGCACCAATATTTATTAGACCAAAAGGCATTCTCCTATATGCAAATGTACCCCAAGGCATGGTGAATGTAGTCTTGTGTTGGTCTGTTTCACCAACTTCAACTTGATTATAACCTGCGAAGCCATCCAACATTGATAAAATCTCTACACCTATCACTGTTTGAAGCACTTGATCCATAATTGGCAAAGGATAATTATCCTTTAAAGATTCTTGATTCAGATTTTTGAAATCTACACAAATGTGAATTTTGCCATTCTTCTTCCTTACAGGCACTATGTTTGCAATCCATGTAGAATGATGGATTGAGAAGATGATTCTAGCATTTAACATTTTTTGTATCTCAGACAGAATAGTACCTAACATATTTGAATTATAATGTCTCAATTTTTGCTTATATGGCATTGAGTCAACCTTGAGAGGAAAGTTATGGTAGATTTCATCTGGTCTGAGAGACTTCAAGTCTTCATAAGAATATGCGAAGACATCCATGTATTGATAGAGTAAAGAAGTGAACTTGAATCTTTCTTTAGGGGTGCAACACTTATCAATATTGATCATCTTGGAATTTTCTTCAATAGACAAATTCACTTGATCAAATCCTTGAGAGAAACTCGAGTCTGTTTGTTGTTGTTTAATGAATCTATCATGTTTGTCAAATAGCTTTTCAAGAGAAACCAGGCCTTTGGGAATTTTGTTTCCTTTTAGCTGCAATAATTCTTCATTTATATATGAGCTGAATTCAAACATAGATTCATTCTTCTGAGGTTCACTGCCTTCAAAATATAGCTGTTCAAAATTATCTTTTCATTCCAAGAAGTCAATGATTTGATGATCATCATTGAACACTTGCCAATGATCAGCATTGTTAGGAACACTTGGCCTATAAACCAGCTCAATGGTATACCTATCTTCTTTGAAATCTAAATGAGGAACTAAGAGAGTTCCTAAAATAGTAAGTGCATCAGCTCTGTCATTAAACTCTCTAAGTATGGCAGAAATGTTGAAAGCATCAAAACTTTTAATTTGGTCCCAAACCAAGTTACAGTAGTGGCGTAATCTTTCATTCTTAGTTTGGTATAAATTCCTCACTTGACAAACTACTAATTCAGCATCCCCTTTGGCATGAAAAAACTTAATGCCTTTTTCTTGAGCAACCTTCATGCCCAACAACAAAGATTTGTATTCAGCTGTATTGTTAGTATTGCTAAACTATAATTTGTAAGATGAAGGGAACATATCTCCTTGAGGATATATCAAAAAAATCTAGCCCCTAAACTGGTAGAAGAACAACTACCATCAAATTCCAAAGTCCATATTTCATCTGATACTGACTTTTCCGTAGACTTTCCTTCATCAAAAATGGAGAATCCTCTTTGGTCTATACTGCAGCTTACCAATTTTTTTGTTGTTCTTGTTGAACTAATTTCTAAGTTGATTCTTTTAGGTGTTTCATGCACTTCATCTGTAGACAAAAAATAATTACCCATACCTGCATATTCAAAAAGGATTTGAGCTTCGGGGGCTGATGTCTGAGTGACCACATATTTTGCTTTCTTTTCAGGGAGCAATCTCTTCATCATGCCTTAGATAGGGATCCTTGCCTTAGATAGATCCATGCTTAATTCACCTCCCACGTCCTTACAAAAATTTCATCCAAGAAAAATGCCATAAGATGCTAGGACGTCAGCCACTAAGACAGCCATCTTGATTCTCTTGGCTGGAAAGGCTGCAAATACAAATTGGGTATCTTTGATTTGTCCCAGCAATGGTACTTACTTATTCTCCATGGAGAAACATCTCCCAAATGTCTTGGTTAGTGTGAGACCAAGGGATTCATCCACTTTAACAGGCATGACATTGTTTGAAGCTCCAAAATCAATGATGCAATTATTCAGCTTATGTCCATTTATGAGTAATGAGACATAAAAAGGTTTAGTCTTGCCAGGAGCAGCAGGGGGAGCAGTGACAAGGTTGTTCTTGGTGGGTGTATTTTTGATAGCATCATGTGTCACTTTGGGAATCATTCATTCAACAGGGATGTTTTGATTTTTAACACATTGAACCAGTCTGTCTAACTGCTCAAGATGGGACTGTAGAAATTCAAATTCAGACATTTGAATTTTGGTTCTCTTTATATGGTCAATGATATCAAATGTCTGAAATGAGCTATGAGCAGAGGATGGGAGTTCATTCTTTTAATTTTTTAAAGGTGGAGGATTGGACTGTGAAATTAAAGTAAAAGGCGTAGGGGCATTTGGGGTACTTACCTTTATTGAAACCACTGGGTCTTTTAGATGCAAAGGAAGAGTGGATCCCCACTTAGCAATTGAATCTATTGATTGAGGTCACTCTTCTACTTTCTCTTTATCAACTTGTTGAGCTGATTGATTCTTAGATCAGGTGAATACAACATATGACCCCTCAGCTGCATGGCCTTCACTTCTGGGTTCATCTTGATAGTTCAGGAAACCAATATGGGAGTCGCCAGCTAATTCTTCTTCTTCCTCAGTGAAAATATTAGCATCATCTTCAGGATTTAACTTGGACTGGAATGAAAAATTCACTTCAACTTCAAGATATCCAACTGTCGAGTTGTTTGGAGGTGCTTCAAGGGTGAGATTCCTCTGTGGGGGAGAAAAGCAATTTTGTTGTCCCTAATTCCTAGTAGCATTGCCTTGGTATGCCTGATTCTAGAAATTCCTCTTGGGCATATCTCTTTATGTAGGAGTAGATGACATCCCTTGTGCCATTTGCTTTCTTAGAGCTAGCATTTCATTTGCTAGCTTTTGTACCATTGGGTCAGTAGTGACTGCAGGGGAGTACTCAAAAGATGAAGAGGACTTACCTTTATTAGGGTCTCTCCTTATCTTTCCTACCAATATAAGGTTATCTTTTACCTCAGTAGCCAAATTCTGAGTAGCAACAAGGTCTACATGTTTGGCCCGTCTCAACAAGAAACTCACTTCAGGTAGTTGTGAGTTGATGAAGAAGCATTTGAGGTTCTGAGGTGTTGGCTGGGTAGCCAAGGGAATCCTGTGCCTCAGCTTGTCAAATTTGGCAATAAAATCCCTCATAGGCTCATGAGGCTCTTTCTTCATCTGAGTGAGCTGAGCTAGCAAGGCATGTTCATCTTTTGCAAGCTTGAACCTAGCTTCAAATTTGTCTTTCAAAGTGTCCCAATCAGTCACTGACCTAGCCTGTAGGTGGTAGAACCAGTCAGCAGCAGCACCTTATAGTGTCTCAACGAATATCCTAACCACTATATCTTCAAATTCCACCCCTCTTACCCCATAGGCTATGCTGAAAGCTACAATGTGTTCATCAAGATGAACCTTCCCATCATCAAAGAATTTAGGGAAATTCTTCCTTGAACTGTGTGAAAGCTCATGCAAAGGTGGATTCAAATTCAAGGGACCAAAAGAATTACCCCAAGGTCCTTGAGCCATGATTTTATTATGCAAAAGTGGGATCACTAATCTAGGTGGAGTGTGGGCAGGCAAGGCTCGACTAGCAATTCATCCAAGGTGAGATTGTGGAGGAAACAACTCAAAATTATTTTGTTGTGCCAATTCAAAAGTAGGGTCTATAATACCTTGGGATTTTTGGCCTCTGGTATATCGTGAAGTTGCCAGATTGCAGAAGAAAAATTAGAAAAGAGTAGGATCTGCTTCAGCTTGAAGTTTAAAACTTCAAATTGTTCACTCTTTCCCCAGTAGAGTCACCAAAAATTGTTGGTTGAATATTTTGTTGATCAACATACTGATAAACAAAATAGGTCTGATCAACCAAAGTAGGAAGATTAGTCATCCAAGTGTGTAGTTTTACCACATCAAAAAGACACTAATCTCTCCTCTCATCAAGGGGAGGTTCCTTGTAGGTATGTTATATATATATATATATATATATATATATATATATATAAGCAGAAAATAATACTCATGGGTAGGACAAACCATCCATCTCTCTTTCTTTAGAGATGATGTGCGCAGATCAAAGGAAAAACTTAGGGGAAATGATAGATAGTACTTCTCTTCTTTCAAAAGTACTATTCAAAAAATCATAAGAATACTCCTAGCAGTAACAACAAAATGTAGCAAAGGATGTGATAACCAACAAATCGAGATGCAGCACAAAGTCTTCACCTAGATTGCTCAAGAGTAATATACGAAAGATAATGAGGGCACAAAGTCTCCTCAAAGTCTTTTACATAGTAATGAAAAGAAAACACACTGAAAGTAGCTATGGGGACACAAAGTCTCTCCACAATTGATTCTTCATGACACCTTCTTGACTAATTTTACTAATTTTGCTTGTTAAATTAATGGAATAGAAAATATATCAAGGAAAAAGACATAAGAATAGTTTTCTCAACAACAAAGATATCACAACACAAAGTATAAAAAAGTCCCTTCCTTTCTTATTCCAATAACAAAATATGATTAACAGACTGAGCACAAAGTCTCAATGATGCCTCTCAATTTGGGCAGAGTTTCATTCAGATTGTCAAAAAAGCCATCCTTATTACAATAAAAGAAAGTCCCTTATATAGCCTCTTTAAGAAGGACTTGGGAATAATCAATACATCATTTTGTGTTGGAATCTATTAAGAGGACATGCTGGAACTTAGGGGTGATTTACCCATTTGATTTTATCAATGCAAGAAAATAAGTCGCACTTATTGAAAGTTTGCAACTTTTAATGTCCACCTGGCGATCTGATCTTATCTTTATCATTCCTCCTATTCTGGTTAATTGAATCGGGTCCTAGATTTAGTTTTCTATTCTATTCCTTCTCCGCTTTTACATTCCTCCTTTTCTAGTTAATTGAATTGGGTCCTGGATTTAGTTTGTTGTTCTATTCCTTCTTCGCTTTCTGCTAGTCTTGGCCTTGAAATATGTGAATTTATTCTGGTCTATATGTTCAAAGGATCAATAGCTATTTTGTTGTATTTAATTTGATGTTCATGCACCCGTCACTATATTTCCAATGGCTAGTCAGCTGTGTTGAATTTGACGTCTTCAGGAGCGTCACCCCTGGGTCTTCTTTTGACTTTTCGCTTGGCGCTTTTCCAAATTGGGCTTGCCCTTTTGGGCCTTGAGAAATAACTTGTTTTGAGTTGAAATAGCCTCTCGCAAGGGTATCTATCTTTTGGGTAGTATTTAAATGGCCTCCAGGCTTCTTTAGGTGACCCTTTGGATATTTCCCTAGGCTTTTCTTATGCTTCCTCCCACAGACATTTTCCCTGGGGAAAATTCCTATGGAAAAAAAGTCTGGGGAAACAATTTTAAATGCCTTAAACAAATCTAAAAGAATTACCTTTTGGCTTCTTGAAAATGACCCTTTTGAAGGGTGATTTTATAGATTAAGTGTCCTCTGTAAGGGCACTTGTCCTTCAGGAAGCTTCCTTTTGCATTGAACCACCCCTTTGAACTTTGGTGATGAACCATTCTGTTGAACCAAAAGATGAACCAAACGTTGAACCTGCTGCTAATGCTTGCTGATGGAAATTCCTATAGAAATCGTGAAGCCCATTGAAATTGTATAAATGAGCCTGTTTATAGTGTTAGATTGCTGAAAAGCTTGAAAAATGAGGAATTTGAATGCCCAAGACAAAATTTGGAAAGGGAAGAGATAATTTTGGTCTGTAGGACCAAAACAATTCAAATGTTGTCCCAAAAATAGCTGACATTTTTGGGGGACAATAATGTCCACTATTGGTGTGGCTTTGGAATGATTATTAATGTCTAAATAAACTCATGACATCCCCTTGTACCAAATTTTAAAGTTTTCTCATGCCTGTAGAGGCCCAAAAATGTCATTTTCCTTTATGGCTCGACTGGGTCTGCTAGTGTGACTGCAGGGTTTTAGGCTTAGACTAAGTTTTGATATTTTTTCTCATATGATATTAGGTCTATAGATTAGATAGGATATACATTTTACTATATACATTTTCAATCTTATTTTTATCCTTGTTAGACCTATTCATAGTCCTCATTTCTCCAATCCAAGCAAAACTTACCTAAAATAACAAACATGTATGTATATGTTCTTTAGGGTCCATGACTACATCCTTTAAGTTTAAATCATCTCCTTTGAAACCTAGACCTTCTCAATGATCTTGAACCTATTGAATCTTTCAATTAGGTTCATATCATCTCTTTCCCTTCATTAGGCTTAAGACTAACTATCATTTAAGTAGGCCACTTGTAAATGCTTATCAGGGCTACTTGACTGTGTATTGGGTATAAGCCCTCACCCTGAAATCACTATTATTATAAAAGATTTTTAACCTATATGAGGTTTTATTTGAGTTTTAAAATCAATTCAAACACTCTTTAAACCTTCTCTACCTCTCCTTCAATTTTAGAAAATGGCTAACCCTCTAAACCACCTGTAGGTGCTTATTATGAATCACCGACAGTACTATTTAGGTTGAAACCCTATTCCTTATATCAATGACCCATACAAGGTACACAAGAGTTATTTTAATTATTTTAATGTATTAAAATCATCTCCAAACACTACTTCCCTTTCTCTTCATCTCTTGAGGGAAATAATCTTAACACAGGCTTGTTAGTAGCACATTATGGCTCATGATTATTTTCTTTACCTAGACCTAACCTTCACGTCACTAAATTTATCCAAGATCATAAACTTGTTTTAGATACCAAAGTGAGTTCAACACTTCCAAAAATTCTCTGGTCCCTCTTTTAGGTCTAAACATAACTGAGTTCTTAGTAGCAACCTGTAGGTGCCTATTTTAGGGCTACTTGGCTATAACAAGTGTTTTAAACCTTACCTTCCATCATTGATACTCTTAAATAATAATTAATGATTATCCATTGATTTATTTTAAGTTATGATACAATTTAAATCAAATTAAAAACACACAATACCATTCTCTTTAGGTATGTAATTGAGTTATCCTTCTGGGTAGGCTTGTAGTTGCTTGTTAGATATCCTATCTATTCTAGATGTTTAAGGAACTCATTCATACTTCAAAGGGATTTATCAGTATTATTGAACTTATTTAAATTATTAATTTTGTTTAAAACACCTTTAAACATTTCTTCTCTTGTTCTACTTAGGCCCAAGACTAGCATGTCCATGTATGCCTATAAGTGTGCATATATTGAAGGTAATATCATAGCTGCTACTTTATATTTGAGATTTGAACATTACCTTAGTGAGATTATAATGATTTATTAAATTATTTTCAACACCTCAAACCCTTTCACCACACCTTAGCATGTCTCCACTTTCCATTTGCATGTTTGCCAATTTGACTTGGTTATAAATGGCCATCTCAAAATGAGCCTTGCATTGAGTTGTTACTTCTTGAATTTACTGTTAGGAACCCCTCCAAGGAAGCACAATTGATTACTTTTATTATAATCAATTTAAACATGGAATTATACTAGAATGATTAAGTAACTAGAAACTTGAAACAACAAAGAATTTGAGAGACAATACACAATCTTGTATTAAATACTCTTAGAAAAAAATACAATAAAGAAGATGCCACTTCTTCTTCCACTTTAAAGGCTTGCCACACCTCAAGACCTTCTTCCCTCTCTCTCTTGCTCAACCACAACCAACTCAACAACCTGAGTTGTTATCCCATCCTTGAATGCTTCAGCTGATCTCCTTGACCTTACTTGCTTGTAGATCTCCTTGACCTTGCTTCCTTGCTTCAATGGTTTACTTGCCTGCTTGATTTACAATACATGCCTCATGGGTCTTTAAATAGAATCCCATGCATACAAAAATAGACTTTTAATTAAAATAATTAGACACACATCTCGTGACTATAATTAGCCCTTTAACATGTAAACACTCGCTTCACTTAACTGACTGTTCATCAACAACATTTTTGGAACCGCCATAGGCGACCGACGTCGGTCCCTATCTGTCTGGTGCTGACCGACGTCAGCCGACTTCCTACCGATGCCGGTTGCCTTTTGCATTCATCTTGACTGACGTCGATTATCCTACTGACGCCGATACTTTTGGAACTTCAGCAACCTCCTCCTCTTCATCTGCATAGTTGAAGCTTTTAGCTCCACACCCTAACAATCTCCCACTTGGAGATAAATAACTACAACTGTACCTATACTTGTACACTACAATTCTACCTATACCTGTACACCATCTAGTTTGTTCCCTTGGATCTATATCCCTCTTCAAGATCACTCTTGAAGACCAACCACCACAAAACCTGTGATGCAATACCTGTCACTTATGCCTAAAGAATTTTATTGCTCCCAAATTCTTCATGACATACCTCTGAACTAACTTTACCCTTAGCTCAGAAACTCCCTGTATATGAAACCCTACAACAAGCAACACAATACAGTAACAGGATAATGTAGCTAATATTATCCAACCTAGTAAAGATAAATATAATGGTCAAACCTCCATTGTCTTGTAGCTTACTCAAGACTATATGCCCTAGCCTTCTGTCTCACGTGTCCATCCACTCTCTTCTCTAACATGGGAATCCATCCCTCATCCAGTGATTTCTTCCAGCTAACAACTCCACCAACAAATACCTGTTTGGTTCTTCTCCAAGGACTCACACTCCTCATCCATGCCAAGCTCCCACTATTTCTGGATTCTACCTGCATTGCCTCTTCACATCTTCCTAGTTCTTGACCATCAGTAAGTAATATAAAGAAGGTGAACAATGAATATGAGGTTCACTTACCCTTTTTGACCTCCATATGAGCGTTTGAGACTCCTTGACAGCTTGCTGTCTACCCAACATCCATTCCAGTGACTGATCTCAGCCATCTCCCAGCTTACTCTTGACGATGTCAGTTCCCTACACTAACCCTAACTGCCGTCGTCATTTCCCTGGCTGACGCTGGTATCCCCTCTGTCAACATTAGTTCCTACCTGATCGACGTCAGACTTCTCCTCCCGACTCTACTGACCCTTCTGGTCTGCACATGATCGATGTCGATATCTGCCTGACTGACGTCAATTCCAAGTGACCGATGTCGGTGTCTGTGTGTTCCTGTAAGTGATGAATTATTCATCCATGAGCTCATCTTGGATCAAACCCTTGTCCATACTGCCTTACTCAGAATCATTCAACCCTTGTGATTGATCTCTGTCCTTCATCTCCTCCATAAACACCAAGGCTTCTCTGTTCTTGTCAAAAGCATCAAATTTCCTTTTCCTGTAATGAACTCAATCTATGCCTTCCAAATTTGAACTCATACCTTTTGAATCAGGAATATCCATTCCCTTCTTATTCATGTGACCAAGCCTATTAATCCACATCTTCGAATCTATAACTGAAGTAGATAAACCAGAAGTAGAATCAGTAATACAAGTAGATAGATAAAGAGTACCTACTTTCTTACCTCTTGCTAAAACAAGTGCACCCTTGGTAACCTTCCAAGAATCTACTATGAGGGTTACTGTGCATCCTTCATCACCCAACCTTCCTACAGAAACCAAACTCTGCTTCAGAACTGGGACATGCATAACCTCCTTCAACACCCATGTGTTGTCCATCTGCAATTTCAGCTGTACTTTCCCTTTGCCAACTATTTGACAAGGCATACCATCCCCTAAATAAAGCACTCCAAAGTCTCTTTGGACATACTCATGGAACAAATCTCTATTTGGGGATGCATGAAAAGAAGAATCAAAATCTAAAACCCATGATCCTACCTGACTATCCAAATAAAGTATGAGAGCATCCTGTGCCACAATACCTGCATCCTTTGCTTCTTCATTGCCTTCATGTTGATTTTCTTTATCCCTCAACCAACACTCTTTCTTTGTGTGTCCTCTCTTTCCACAAAACTAGTAGGTGACACCTCTGGATTTGGATCTCCTTCCCACCTTCGACCTTGATTTCCCTTGCTCGACCTTCTCTCTTTACCTTCCCCTGCTTTCTACACTTAGAGCATTCCCTGATGATTCACCTATGCTTTTCTTGCGTATTTCTTCATTCAAGATCACACTCACAACATCATCAAATTTTAAGATTTTAGAAGCAGACACAGAATTACTTACTGCCATAACCAAACTATCTCAACTTTCAGGTAAAGAGCATAAAATTAAAAGAGCCTTTACTTCATCATCAAAAACAATATTGACTAAAGCTAACTGGTTTACCAAACCATGGAAATCACTAAGATGAGTATGTACTGATCCACCTTCCTACATTTACAAAGTAAATAACTACTTCTTAAGAAATACCTTATTTGAAGCCGAGGGTTTTTCGTATAAATTTGCCAAAGATTTGATCAACTCTTTCATTGTCTTGCACTGTGATAAGTTGGAAATCACAGACGATGCAAGGCTCAACCTTATGGATCCCAGAGCCTTCCGATCAAGAACACTCCATTCTTCATCCTTCATATCTGTGGGCTTGCATGCAACCCCACCCAATGATAAGTACAAATCCTTCTGATACAGATAATCCTCTATCTACATCCTCCAATGTTGATAATTTTTGCCGTTAAACTTCTCCATTCGTAGCTTACTTTCTTCTGCCATTGCTGAACTCCCACTCAATCAGAAACCTTGTGAATGACCTGTAATCAAAAAATAACTTGCTCCCTGTAAACCATAGCTCTGATACCAACTGTTAGGAACCCCTCGAAGGAAGCACAATTGATTACTTTTCTTATAAGTAATTTAAACACAGAATTATACCAGAATGATTAACTAGAAACTTGAAACAACAAAGAATTTGAGAGACAATACACAATCTTGTATTAAATACTCTTAGAAGAAAATACAATAAATAGGATGCCACTTCTTCTTCCACCTCAAAGGCTTGCCACACCTCAAGACCTTCTTCCCTCTCTCTCTTGCTCAACCACAACCAACTCAACAACCTGAGTTGTTATCCCCTCCTTGAATGCTTCAGCTGATCTCCTTGACCTTACTTACTTGTAGATCTCCTTGACCTTGCTTCCTTGCTTCAATGCTTTACTTGCCTGCTTGATTTACAATACATGCCTCATGGGTATTTAAATAGAATCCCATGCATACAAAAATAGACTTCTAATTACAATAATTAGACACACAGCTCGTGACTATAATTGGCCCTTTAACATGCAAACACTCGCTTCACTTAACTGACTGTTCATCAACAACAGTTCTGGAACCGCCACAGGTGACTGACATCGGTCCCTATCTATCTGGTGCTGACCGACATTAGCTGAATTCCTACCAATGCTAGTTGCCTTTTGTATTCATCTTGACCGATGTCGGTTATCCTGTTGACGCTGGTACTTTTGGAACTTTAGCAACCTCCTCCTCTTCGTCTGCATAGTTGAAGCTTTTAGCTCCACACCCTAACATTTACTACTTCATGTCTTGTCATTGGAGATATTAGAATTTATAACAAGTTAAAGATATCCAATTTATATTCTCATAATCTATTGGCATCTTTTCATACTTTGAAACGTCCATGTTTACCTTATACCCTGCTTGTAGGTGCCTACTAGGTCTACTTTAGGGATACGCAAGGCCACTCTCTCAAGCTCTTTGAGTTCATATATTTTCACCATATCAAACCATTACACACTTATTTTATCATTCTTTTATGTATCTTATAGAATATGATAAACATTATGTCATCCCCTTCAACTTCAGGCTACTATACAGACTATGTACAAACTATAGAGACTTGAGCATTGACAATGGAGTCTCTTGATGGCATGTCATTATTTTGATTATATTTTTGAGGTTTAATGAGGTTTCACTTACCTCTACATGGTATCTAGACATTCTTAACATGGTTTGGGGTCCCTAAATATATGTTCATATACTTACACTATAAATACTTGAGACACTTTATGAACTTGCTCAAGATGTAAATTCAGATCATGTTATCCATTATTCAACAAACCATAGCTCAAAATTGTATATCTTGTTTATAAATGATGTTACTTATTGATATTTAAACCAAAATTAAGTTTCGACATGGAAATATCATCCAAATATTATACAAGACTCTCAAGAAGCAAGTCACTTGGAGATTATGGAGAAAGAGATCCATTTCAAACAAAACACATGAATTAAATAGATTTGAAAGATATTCCATGAATTTTTGATCATTATAAACCATTTATAATGATCACCATGAAGAAGAAATAGAGACTTGCAGTAGGATTCTATGAAACAACTTATATATCAAGACCTTCTTCCCTCAAGTGAAAGTACTTCATGGATATGATTCAACTAATAAAACCACCATTAAAATGAGATAAAATACCTATAAATTCCACCCTAATAATCATTCCTCTCCATCAATTTCTGAGTTGGATAAACAGGTGCAAGAATAGACCCCTCTTAGATGCATAAGCCATTAGTGAGCTACTATCACTCTTAGTGATTATTCATAAATAATAGGCCATAATTATGAAAACCAATTACAATAATTTTATTCTCATCATGACCCATAACAATATACAAAATTTTAGCTCTTAACTCTCTCTCTCTTGGCCATACCATCCACTTAAATTTTGCCTTTCTGAGCTTGTGAAGGAAGTGATGGAGGAGAAAAGGTGTCTGGAGTATTACTTATAATTAAAACTTATTTAAAATATTTTAAATTATGTTATGGATTCCAATATACACTTAAAAACCATTTATAACTAATAACTAATTCTCCAAGGCTGTACAAGTGCCCAAAAGTGCTTGAAAGTGCCATTTTTTATTTTTACAAGGTTGAAACTACAAGTTTTTAGAACCTAACTAAAACTAAACATTATATAACATATATAACACTAGGGTAATTTTTAATCTTCCTTAAATTTTCCCTTATTCAAGTGGTACATCTCATTCCTCTATATGGGCCAAAAGGTAGCCAAATTGACATTTTTGCATTTAAGAGTCAAATAAAGGTTAGAGCATGATAGTATGACATTAATTAAATTAAAATATTTTTTTTAATTAATTTTAACTATATTAAACCTTTTACCAAGTTTGACACAATAAGACCATGTAATTGACTTCTTAGACTAGATAAGTGTTCATAAGACCAGAACTTGGACAAGGCTAAGGATGGGAAAACATGACTATATGGGAATATTTAGGACCATTGTAGACCAAGAAAAATACATATTATCACCCTATGAAAGTTTTAATTTATAGGGGTTGTCTTATTTTGACTTGGGGTCAAATTTTGGTCAATAATTTAGTGATTTACAGGAGTAGCCTGCTTGCAATGTTAATGGATCAGTGGCCTTATCCTTCTATTGGGAAATGGGGTCAATATGAAAGTAAAAATTGACACCTTCCTTGTAAATAAATTGAAATTGGATGACAACAAGACAAACACTACACCAAATATGTGTCTAAAGACACTTGGAGGAAAGAAACACACAAGGAAAGCAAAACAAACACATATGCATGAAGCACTTAGGGAATTCAAAACCTACTCTAATATGTACAAAGATAGAAATGACCTTAATAACATGGCTTAAAGTGTATCCCATTGACTAGGATACTCAATTCTTCTCCATTGAGTCTTTCCAATTGAAAGGCATTGTGCTCCTTACAAGTAAGGATGACATAAGGTCTACTCTATAATGCATCAAACTTGGTATGCTTACTAGGTTTGCCACTATAAACATCCCACTTTAAGACAATATCTATTTCTTTATATATTATCTATATATATCTCTTGTCAAAGTTCCTCTTCACTTGTGCTTGGTGACTTTCCGTGAGCATAGCTTGATTTCTTGTCTCCTTTAGGGCCATTAGTTATGCCCATGTTATCTCCATTAGATCATTCTCCATCATTTCAAGATAATGTTCCAATTCAAGGGCTGGTAAATCAAGTTAAATAGCTAACTTAGCTTCTCTCCCATAGACAAGTGTATACGGATAATTACCAATGTCAACCTTAGGAGTGATCCTATCAACCCAAAGGGTTGGATTCAACTTAGTATGCCAAACTCTTTGATTATCCTCTATAATTTTCTTCATAATTCTAATTAAATAATTGTTAGTGGACTCAGATATCCCATTTCCTTGAGGGTAATAATTTGAAGAGGTACTTTAATATATTCCATGTTGTAGATCCCATTCCAGTGTTCTCACTCCACTGAAAGACATGGCATTATAAGATATTATAGTTGTAGGTACTCCAAACCTTGTTACTATGCTCTCATAGAAGTCAATAATTTAAGTTTAATTAACCTCCTTGAGAGCCACTTCCTCTACCCACCTTGTGAAATATCCATGGCTGTAAGCACCCATTAGTGACCACCAATAGATGAAGGATTAATCATTCCAATTAAATCAAGCCTCCATTGCATGAATGGTTATTCAACCTAAATTGGATGAAGAGGAAAGGCTAAAAATCTTTGTTTTCTTATAAAAAGTGCACAACTTTGACACCATCTAACCTAAGTAGATGCATCCTTGAATAGGATAGGCCAATAGCAACCAACCTTCATTATTTTTATAGTTGTAGTTTTAGGTACGAAGAGATCTCCTGCTAGTCCATCATGGAATTTTTCAATAAGTTTGTCAACCTAATTTATCTTAACACACCTAATTAGCACCCCATTAAGATACTTCAGAAAGAGGACTCCATCCACATGTACATAAGGGATTGCTTTCAATCAAAAGTATCTCTTTTTTACTTGATCTAAACCTCTAGGTTACTTACCTTTTTGAAGGAATCTCACCATTTCTTATGTCCAACTTGGAGGAGATGAAGTTTTAGTTGTACTAGGATCCTCTTGTAATGCCAAAACCACTTCTTCTTCCTTTAAGTCTGATAGTAGGTGTTCACACATCCCTCTTCCTCTTATAAGATTAGTGGCCTTGATCTCTACATCATATTCCATCACTTTGGTTATCCACTCATCTCTCTTTTCATTCAAATAATTGTTCAATAAGAAGTATCTTATGCTTGGGTGAGAGACCATCACATAAATATTTTTATTAGACACCATATGTTTGAACTTATTGAGACTTCTTGTCACAACCTATACTTGTTTCTCAATATAGGTATACCTTTATTCCTAGTATTCAAGTCCTTGACTAAAAAATGCTATGGGTTGCTCAAATACTTAAACATTTTTATGCATAAAAATGGAATATATCTTATCATTATTATTAAAATTATAAAAAATAAATCCTTAGAGAAATCAACATTGAATAGTGTACGTGATTAAGCAATGGCTTATATAATGGCCTCAAAACTAGTCTTCCCTTCTTTGGTCCTTTGGAAATATTAGTGTTTCTTTAACATGATTATTATTGGCTTCAAAAGAGTGGAAAATATAGGTATGAACATTCTCACAAAGTTAATCTTCCCAATAAAACTTTTCAAAGATTTTTTATGCTTAGGTAGTGACATAGCTAGAATGGATTTAATCCTATCAGGATCAATGACAAGTCCATCCTTAGAAACAATTTGTCCAAGTAAATTACCTTCATGAAAAATAAACACACACGTCTTTGGGTTGAGAGACACCCCATATTTCCTAAACATTTCAAAAATCTACCTTAGGTGCTTCAAATGATCACTTGCATTCTTGGAGAATTTTTTTATGTCATCAAGGTATATCAACATTATGTCATTTATCAAACCTTGGAAATCCATGTGCATGGACGTTTGGAATGCATCACCTGCATTGGAGAACCCAAATTTAATTCTCTTGTAGGCATATGTCCCCCATTTTGTAGTAAAGGATGTCTTGTATTGATCTTCCTCTTTGACCAACACTTGGTTATACCTTGAATAGCCATCTAAGAGTGAGAAACATTGAGAACTAGCCACTAATTGAATTATTTGTTCTATTTTAGGTAGAAGATAATGATACTTCAATGAGAATCTATCCAATCTCTAAATTCCACACATAACCTTATTTCACCACTCTTCTTTTATTGGTACAAGATTGGTAACCCATAAAGAATGTTTAACAGGGAAGATAATCTTTAACTCAATCAAGTTGGCATGTTCCTTTCTCCACCTTAGGATTGATTGTCCTTTGTATTTACCTCAATTTATTAGTATTGGATTCAAGTTATATAGTTATTTGAGCTAATGAAGGATCAAAACCTTTGAGATCACTATACTCCCAAACAAAGACATCTTCAAATTCTCTACATAACTTAATGAATGATGCATTTTCTTCTTGTGTACATACCTTCCAAAGATTGAGTAACATGTCTTTGAATATGGATAATCTCTCATGATTCTCTTCCTTTATGGAGATGCTTACTTTGTCTTTCCTCATTTTATCACTTTCATTGAACATACTTTCAAGAGTAATGAACCCTTTAGGCCGCTTGTTAGATCTTAGTTGTACAATTTTTTCCCCATACTGATGTTATAAATTGGCTTGATTTTTAGAAGAGAACTCAGTCTCATGTTGTAAGAAAAATTTTATATATTTTTCACTTAAAAAAACTTTCAAATTTACATCATTGTCTAGTATGGAAGACCTTACAGGTACCATGATGTGTGAATGCAAATTTGGACTCTTGACATCATTTGGATACCAAATTGTGCTCCAACTAAAGCCAAACTATTAGCATGTTGATTTGCTTCCCTTGGGACTAGTTTGATGTCAAAGGATTCAAAATATTCAAAATTTCCCATAATATATGCTTATAGGACTTCAATAAGTTGTTTTTTAATGCACTCTTACCTCTTACTTGATGCACAACTAGTTCACTATTTCTAATGGCTTTAATTTGATTGATATATCTCTTCCTTACCCATTAAAGCCCATGAATTAGATCCTCATATTTTGATACATTTTAAGAAAAATTTAATTGGAACCTAATATCTAAGTAGTACCTTTCATTTTATGGAGAAATAAGCATCATACCATCACCTACACCATTCTTACTCCTTGATCCATCAAAGAACATTTTCCACAAACTATCACCATCATCACTAGGCTTTGAAAGAGAAGGTATGGTCGTAACTTCCTCATGTAAAAAATAAACCCATATAATATATTTTTGAACTCCTCTATATGTATCAAACTCATGATTTTTCCCTCCTACTCATCTAGAAAAAGATCAAGTATACCATCTATAGGTGCAACTAGTTCTTGATCATTAGCTTGATCTCCCTCATCAATAATAGTGCAATTCATGTTAGATGAATTTGATACATAAGGATCCATATGAAACCTAGTTAAAGGTTTAGTTTTGATGGTAATATTAGCACCATATCTAGTCATAAATGCCATATATGACCAATCTAAAGTTAAGTACCCCCCAATCTTGGCAGTGAAGTCTCTTGACAAGAAAAGAGCAAAGTGAGGTGGCACATCAATAACCACTACATCTTGGGAGATAGAGAAAGTAAGGAAAGCATGAAGAGTCAATTTCAAACCTTTGATCATGCCAACTATTTTGGCAACTAATCCATCAAGTTGTATTACTACATTTGAATTTGATTCATAATTTAGTTTTAGCTTATCTGTTACTTATTCTGGCATGACTGAGCTACTTGATCCACTATCAATTAGATAACTATGAACCAATGCATATCAAATGATAAAAAATAGGTAAAATGGAGGAGGTTTATCCTTTTTCTTATTTTTTATTGGTTTACCATCCTTGGTCTTCACTTCATTGGTCAAAACTACCCCTCTTTCACTAGGTTGCCTAGATAATGCATTGAGTTTAGAGAGCTCATTTTGGAGAAAGATTTTGGAAGTTGATAGAACATGAGTCCTCTTGATAGTATTTCATCATGAAAACATTTGATTGAGCATACCATTCATTATTTTCTCCTCCATTAAGCACCTCTTCTTGAGTCATGGACTATATTGTTCCCCATTGAGTCATATAGGCTTGATTGAATGCTTCATTTGCATAAGTGGAAGGGTCATGAGGGTGTGTCCATGAAGGTTGCTCTACATTATCTTATACAAGATTGTTTTGAATAGGTACAAGTTCCTTAGAAGTAGAAGGAACATTTTGATTTTGTCCATTAAGTTGCCTTACTTGAGTTAGTTTTCCTTGTGTTTGGTATTGACCTTGAAAAGGTTTTCTAGGAGATTGATAGGATTGGTAAGGCTAGAATTAACCTTGATAAGACCTCCATTGATACTATTGTTTTTGCCTCTTAAGAGATTGTATTTATTCTCTAAGAGTCTTTATCACATCTTATTTTTGTTTGTTTGTTTGACTAAGGGAAGTTTGTTTGTGCTTGGGTATGGGGATAGGAGAAATGGTGGGTATGGGAGCTTACACATTAGGAAACAAAGGCATGAGAGGTCTAGGATCAAGTTTTCTAGATTGGATCAAGTTATTCTTATCTAGTATGGAAATGCCAAATGCATTTGGCAGAGTATTCCCATCCATTGATTGAATCATAACACCAATATCACTATTCAAGGATTTGAAATAGTAGAGAAAATCATAGTTTGGGGTGGGTCTTAATAGGATCAAGATTAAATCCCATGTTTTTTGAAACCTAGATTCTTGCATGAATTCATGAAGCACTCTCTTTAGAGTAGTCAATTGTTTAGCCTAGGGAAAATGGTCACTTTTGTTTTCAAACCTCTTGCTCAATTTATCTCCCAAATCATCCCATGAGTTAATTGACTTGGGGCCTAATGTCTTATACCATTATAAAGCTTTGAATTTAAAACTAATTTCTAATAACCTGATCATTACATTCTCTTGTGTGATTTTGTGAATTTTTCAAAAGTTGGCCATGACTCTAATATATTCAATGGGGGTAAGAGAAGTCTCTCCATTGAAGAAAGGCACACTTTTGAGAGAAAAAATTGGAATATAATCATATTTTTGAAAGTTCAAAGGATAATCACAATTGAATTCAACAAAGGGAAGATTTCTAGCCATGTTATCATCCTTATGAGAGCTTGGATAATATGGAATAAAGAGCCTCCTTCTAGGTGACTTAGTGTATAGGAGAGTGTGAAGAAATATATTTCTCTTGTATGAATACAAAGGAAATTCAATTATTTAAAAGGGGATACCTTTTAATTCTAATCTTGTGTTCACCTTTGGCATGAAAGTAGGCTCACTAGTCAATAACCAAGAGTTCAAAACCTTTTGGAATCACTAAATGTGTAATGAAATTACTTATATATTCACACATAATGATTTTATATTGCAAAAAATAATCAAATATGAGAGATCACATAAAAATAATTGATAGTAGAACAGAATACTGGATAATATAATAAAGCCACTTTGAGGGGGTAACCTCCACATCGATACACTAATATCAGAATACTTAACATATTAATAAAGACTAACCACTACCTCATATATATAGTATACTTAGCTAAGGTTATTCCATAGGTCAACCTATCTGAGAACATAGAGAAATGTAACAAGTAAATAAAAGAGGTATGTAAGCCATGAGTTGAACACACATATTCCTAAACACACTAATGGTTAAGGGCATAACAAGCCCCTCCCCTTTAAAACAACATTATCCTCAATGTTGTGGCAAATATAGATGTTGTTGTACAAATTCTTCATCCTCCCAAGTGGTATCTTCACATGGTATATTCTTCCATTTGATTAGGTACTCTGTAATTGCTTGAGAATGCAACTGCTTGGTGTGCCTTTGAAGGATCAACTCAAGATCAAGAACAATGCTACCTTCCTCATCCAATTTTGGTAATTATATTTGAATGGCAACTCTATGTCTAATGAATTTATTTAGGCACGATACATGAGATACTGGATATATGTGAGTGGATGAATGAAACTCTAACTTGTAGGCTATGTTGGGTAAATATTTTGTCACCAGCTAACTAATGAGCAAAATAGGTCTCTTCAACCACAACATAAGAAGATTGGTAAGCCAAATGTGTAGGTTTACCACATTAGAGGTGGACAAATCTCTCCTCTCATCAAGGGGAGGTTCCCTATAAATATGAGGAGCTATATACTATATATATAAGTAGAAAATAACACTCAAGGGTAGGACTACACCATCCATCTCTATTTTTTCAGAGATGATGTTCACAGACAAAGGAGAAATCTTGGTGATAATACTGAAGGCACTTCTCTTCTTTCAGAAGTGGTCTTGTAGCAGGGCGCATGAATTCTTTCTGGTGGATAACCAAAAGGCAACAAGGGCGCATTAACCAATAGAATGAGGTGTAACATAAAGTTTCCACCTCAACTGCCTAAAGAGTGAAATACGAAGGATAATGGGGGCACAAAGTCATCCCAAGATCCTTTACATAGAAAGAAACTAAAAACACACTGAAGACACTTGTTACAACACAAAGTCTTCCATAATTGGCTTCAGGACACCTTCTTGATTACTTCCACTAGTTCTGCTTGTTAAATTAAATAAACAATAATGCTCCTAGGAAATGGACATAAGAACAATTTCCCAAAATAACACAAGCTATAACAGCACAAAGTCTGAAAGTAACTTGCTTTCTCATTTAGATAAAGAAATATGATCAATAATCTGAGCTCAAAGTCTCAGTAATCACCTTTCAATTTGGGTAGAGTTTTGCTTCTATAATGGAGAGAGCTCTCTTGCATAAAACAAGAAATTACAATATATGGCAGCCAAGAAAGGCTTGGCACTTTATTTCATGGAATGACCCATGCTGCATTTAATGCCTTGAATGCATTTTTAGTTATGTCAAGGGGCCATGCTTAGAATAGTGCATCGGCCTTAACTATGGCATGCCAATTCATCTCATATGTCTCCTCCAAAGTATAAGTGGCCTGGTCCTTTCCTCCTTATTTGTGTAGCTGTCCACTTTGCCTTTACTTCATAGAAGAAAAATAGGCCACGTCCTTGATTTGGTGTTCTCAGATGACCACTTGGTAGACTGTTTCACCTATTGAAAATAACTCTCTCATAGATATTTCAATATCTTCTATAGCCTTCTCTTCTTTCCTATTGCAATTGGAGCTCTCAGGCTATCTTCTTTAGTTGGTCGCTTGGTTTATCCTTCAAGTTTCGCTCTATTTTTGAAAATTAATGGATATTCCATTACCTTAAATTTGACATCTACGAGGATGTCAATGATTGCTGGTTGTTTAAACCATATTGAACCATGAACCTTTAAAACTTTGAAAGTTCATTGGTTTAACAGTTCAATGGTTCAGGCGGTCTTTATTGGTTCATTGGTTCAATCACTTCCCTGGTTCAATCGCTTCTTTGGTTCAATCACTTCCTTGGTCTAATTATTTCCTTGCTCTTTGGTTGAACCATCTCTTTGAACTAATCTCTGGAATCTTCCTCTTCCTTCCTTTGCTTGGATATTTCTTTGAACCTTTGAACCATTTTGGTTCAAGGTTCAATAGTTCAATCTCTTTCTTAGAATCCTTTGTTTTGGCTAAGTCTTTTGAAGCCATGAAATCCCTTTGGCTTTACATCTTTGGAACACCCTGAAGGGAAGGTGTCCCTTCAGGTCTTTGAGAAAGGTCTATTTTTTGGGTGCTGAGAGCCTCCTGTAAGGGTACCTACCTTTCAAGATTCTTTGGGTGGCCTTTTCCTTCAAATCCTTCAGACAAAATGTCTGAAGGAATTCCTTTAGACATTTTATCTGAAGGAAATCTTCCTTTGCCTTAGCTACTTTTCTGTCAGGCTTTTGATCATTCCTTTGGGTAAAATGTCCGAAGGAATTCCTTCAGACATTTTGTCCAAAGGATTTGCCTTTAAAAAATTCTTCCACAAAAAATCTTTCTGAAGGAATTATTTTGGTTCCTTGGTTATTTCTTTAGACAAAAAGTCTGAAGGAAACCTTACCCTTTCAGCCTTCTCTTTAATCTTTGAGCAAATGTTACCTACCCTCCACAAGGGCACCTCCCTTTTGTTCATTGCCCTCTGCAAGGGCACTTGGATTTTTAGCTTTGGGGGACTCCTTTGAACCAACCAATTAAACCAACTTTGGTTCAATGGATAAATAGTTTAATATTTTGTTCCACTTATTTAATTGACTGCTTGAACCAATCTCTTTGAACCAACCACGTTGAACCTTTGAACCTATTTTGGTTCAATGGTTCAATGGTTCAATCTTCCTTCTTTTCGCTAAGTCTTTTGAAGCCATTGAACTTGTTGAAGTGGTTGAACTTTGAAATTTTTCTAAAGCGCTTAACTCTTTAAGCTTGCCGACGTCATTGAACCTTTGAATCCATTAATCCTTTGAACCTTCAAGTAGTGGGGTTCAATGGTTCAATGGTTCAATCTTTTGTTTGAAGCTTGCCAATGAACATTTTTGGTTGAATCGAGGCATTGAACCAATCTTGGAATTGCCTAAGTGTTGGGAGCTTATTCCTTTATGAGAACTCACCTGTTAAAGTCATTGAACCTATTGAACCTGTTAGTCCCTTAATTGAAAAATCTTGAAGAATGAAGAATTTGAATGCTCAAAACAATTTTTTGAGAAGGGAAGAGATAATTTTGGTCCTGCAGGACCAAAATAGTTCATATGTTGTCCCAAAAATGAGTGACAGAGTTTGGGAAAAATAGCTGGCTCCAGTTGGATAACTTCCTTTAGTTGAAAATTTGGAATAGCTGAGGGGAGTAAAAACTAGAATCTCTAGTGCCTTGAAGTATGCCATTGGGCTACAGAGTCATGCTACCCAAAAAAGAAAGGTGTCTAAAAATGAAAATGAACAACACAAAACAAAACAAAAGTCTATACAAATATACATATGTATAGGTGATCTTATTTGATACTTCAAGAATTAAAGTGCTTCAGATGCTACATATTGTGAGGTAGAAAAAAGGGCATGCCATCTTGATACTTCAACAGGAAACTATTTTCACCATAGAGCTGATGGATAGTAAATGGGCCTCTCTAAAGGGAATCAAATTTCCCATGCATTCCCTTTGGTTCTCTTCTCTTGTCCCACAACAGGATTTGATCTCCAATCTAGAAATCATGGTTTTTTGCTTTCTGGTCGAAGAGTTTCTTCACCAAACTTTGATGTGCAGCAATTCAGTCCACCACCATAGTTTGCTGCTCATCCAACTCAGTCAAGCACATGATCCTCTTATCGATGGAGCTTTCATATGTCTGATCTTTGACTGCCTTAGCCAATTTCAATGCTGGCAATTCTAGGGTGATTGGTATCTCAACATTGAGACCATAAAGAAGTTCGAAAGGTGACATACCAATTGTCCTCTTGGGTGTAATTCTGTCTACCCATAAAGCATCAACCAATGCTTTATGCCATGTTCATTGGTTGTCATCTACTAGCTTCTTGATGATAGTCACCAGGTTCTTGTTGCTTGATTCAGCTTGGCCATTCCCTTGTGGAAAATAATCGAAAGAGTGGGAGAGGGTTATCCCATAGTAAAAATAAAACTGAGTAATTATCTGGGAAGAGAAACAAGCTGCGTTGTCTATGACAATCTTAGTTGGGACCCCAAACCTAGAAATGATGTTCTCCTTGAGGAAATTGCACACTACTTCTGAAGTAGCATGCTTGGTTGGAATAGCTTCCACCCAATTGGTGAAGTAATCTATGGCTGTGAGGACATACTCATGTCCAGCACTTGAAGATGGGTTTACAGTACCAATGAAATTGATTCCCCATTGCTAAAATGGCTCTTCTATCAACACTAGCTTAAGAGGTAAAGCAACCAATTTGGGCCTTCCAATGAACTGTTGGCATATTTCACATCTTTATACCCATTTGTATGCATATTTAAAGAGAGTAGGCCAATAATACTTGGCTTACAGAATCTTATGGGTAGCTACAGGAGCAAAAAAGTGTCCTCCACAGGCCAGATTATGGAAGGACTTCAAAAGTTGGTTCTGCTGCTCTTTATCCATGCAGTGAAGGAACACTCCATCAAGGTTCCTCTTATACAAGCCGTTGTCCCATAAGATAAAATTGGTAGTTTTTAACTTGACAGTCCTCCATTCTTTATGAGACAGGTAAGTAAGACACTCACCATAAGTAAGGAAATGAGCAATACTTGAATACCACTCATCCATGGTGGAGACAAAGAGGATTGTTGGCATGTCTTCAATTTCTTCTTCTCCATGCTCTATTTCTTCTAGTCTGTTGTCAGCAATCAATTGGCATAGGCCCCTTCCCTACACTAGCTTCATTGGTTTGATGACTAGATCAAACTCCTAGATTTTAGCAATCTAATTTTCTCTTTTCATTCCAAACTCCTACTGAGTTAGAATGGATTTGATTATGGTGTCAGAAACCAGGGTAGTAGTGTGTGAATTTAGGATGTAAAAGCAGAAACGCTTCACTACCTTTACCACTTCATAAGCATGCTTCTCCATGTTTCAGTACTTTAGCTCATGAGCTTTGAGAGGACATCGCATGAAAGAAATGGGAGATTCCACACCTTCTTGGTTCTATTAAACTAGAATTGTTGAAAGTGTGTGTTCAAAAGCATAACTATACACTATGAAATCCTTGGTATAATCTGGACAAACTAAAATTGGGGCATGGGAAATAGCTGTCTTGATGTCTCAAAATGCCAATTTACCTTCTTCAGTCTGGCTAAAAGTGGTTTTTCCCTTCATCATGCTCACAATGTGGTGAGTCTTTTCAGTGAACTTGGGGATGAACCTTCGTAAAAAATTCATTTTTCTAAAGAAATAGTGGACTGTAGTCTTACTTGTGGGTAGAGTAAGTTCCTGGATGGACTTGACTCTGTCTGAGGCAATCTTTATGCCTTCTCAGGATATAATGTGCCTGAGAAGTTTTTCTTTTGTTACTCTAAAAATAGACTTCTTGGGATTTAGAGAAATGCCATTCTGACAGCAACGTTCCATCACTTGTTGCAAATGGTGCACATGATCAGGGTGATGCTTGGAAAAGATGGTCAATTCATCAAGATATACCACAATGAACTTACCCATTTCATCTTTGAAAGCAAGGTCCATTGCTCTCTAGAAAGTGGTGCCAACATTTATCAGGCCAAATGGCATTCTTCAATATGCAAAGGTGCCCCAAGATGTGGTGAAGGCAATCTTGTGTTGGTCTACTTCACCAACTTCAACTTGATTGTATCTTGAGAAGCCATCTAGCATTGATAACATCTATGAACCGATCACTATCTGAAGAACTTGGTCTATGATGGGCAGAGGATAGTTTTCCTTTAAGGATGACTGATTTAAATTTTTTAAGTCCACATAGAGATGAATTTCACCATTCTTCTTCCTCATAGGTACTATGTTGGCAATTCATGTGGAATGATGGATTGGGAAAATTATCCTAGCATTTAACATTTTTTGTATTTCAAACATAATAGTACTTGATATATTTGAATTGTACTACCTAGATTTTTTCTTGTGAGGTACTGAATCACTCATGAGAGGAATCTCATGGCAAATTTCTTCAAGCCTGAGTGAGTTCAGATCATCATAAGAGTATGCCAAAACATCTATGTACTGGTGAAGCAGAGCAGTGAACTTGAACTTCTCTTCTTGAGTGCAGCACTTCCCAATATTCACCATCTTGGGATTTTCTTTGGTACCCAAATTTATTTGATCAAACTCTTGGGAGGAGCTTGAATCTATTTGCTGCTATTTGATGAACCTGTCATGTTTGTCAAACAACTTCTCAAGGGAAACCAGGCCTTTTTGGATTTTATTTCCTCTAAGTTGTAGGAATTCTTCACCTGCATCTGCACTTGATTCATGGGCTAGTTCAAGCTTCTAAGGTTCATTGCCTTCGAAATGAAGCTATTCAAAAGGTATCTTTTTGCTCCAAGAAGGCAATGATTTGGTTGTCACCATTGAACACTTACAAATGATTGGCATTGTCAAGCACACTTGGTCAAAAGACCATTTCAATAGTGTACCTATCTCCCTTAAAATCAGGGTGAGGAAACCAAGAGAGTTGATGAAATAGCCAGTGTATTAGTTCGGTCATTAAATTCCCTAGGTATGGCAGAGATGTTGAAAGCATCAAAGCTTTCAATTTGATCCTAGACTAGATTGTGGTAGTGGCACAATCTCTTATTTTTGGTTTGATACAAGTTCCTTGCCTAACAAACCACCAGTTTAGCATCTCTTTTGGCATGAAGGAGTTTGATGCCTTTGTCTTGAGCAGCCTTCAATCTAAGCAATAGAAATTTGTAATCAGTTGTGTTGTTGGTGTTGCTGAATTAAAACTTGTATAAAGAAGGAAAAATATCTCCTTGAGGAGATATCAACACAATCTCAACTCCTGAATCGGTAGAGGAGCAACTGCCATCGAAATTCTAGATTCCATGCCTCATCAAACACTACTTTTTCCTTAGATTCTTCTTAGTTTGGAGGGGGAGATTCTTCTACACTTGCACTACGCTCCACCAATCCTTTTGTTGTTCCATCTGAACCAATTTTTAGGTTGACACATTCAAGAATTTCATCAGATGCCTCATGGACTTCTTCTTTGGATAAAAATTAATTACCCATACTTGAAGACTCAAACAAAATTTGAGCTTCAAGTGCTGATGTTCGAGTGACCGCATATTTTGCTTCCTTTTTAGGGAGTAATCTCTACATAATGCCTTTGACTGGGATCCTCACCTCGGATAGGTCCATGCTTAATTCGCCACCAACATTCTCGCAGAAATTTTACCCAAGAAGGATGTCGTATGATGCTAGGATGTTGGCCACCAGGACAGTCATCTTGATTCTCTTGTATGGGAATGTTGCAAACACAAATTAGGCATCCTTGATTTGTCCCAGTAGTGGCACTTTATTTTTTCTCCATGGAGAAACATCTCCCAAATGTCTTGGTCAGTGTGATACCAAGGTATTCCACCACTTTGGCAGGCATGACATTGTTAGATGCACCAGGATCTATGATGTAATTGTTTAGTTGGTGTCCATTTATCAGTAGGGAGACATAAAATGGTTTAGTCCTCTTGGGAGCAACAGGAGTAATGATAAAGTTATTCCTAGTGGATGTGTTCTTGGGGGGATCACGAGTTACCTTTAGAATTACTTGTCCTACAGGGATGGCTTGGTTCTTTACACATTGAACTAACTTATCTAATTGCTCAGGGTTAGATTGCAGGAATTCAAATTTAGATATTTGAATTTTGGTTTTCTTTATATGGTCAATTATGTCAAATGTCTAAAATAAACTAAGAACAGAGGATGGGAGTTCATCCTTTCAGTTTTTGGGAGGGGGAGGACTGGTCTATGAATTTGAAGCAGAAGGTGTAGGGATGTTTGATATACTTATCTTTCTTGAAATCATCGGGTCCTTTGGCTGGAAAGGCAGAGTGGTTCCCCGCTTAGCAATTAAAATTGATGGTTGAGGTCACTCCTTTATTTTTTATTTATCAGCTTGTTGGGCTGACTGGTTCTTGGACTGAGTGAATACAACATATGTTCCATCAACTATTTTACCTTCAATTTTAGGTTCATCCTGGTAATTCAGGAAACCAATGTTGGAGTCGCTAGCTAATTCTTCTTCTCCCTTTGTAAAGATATTAGCATAATCTTCTGGGTTCAACTCAGGCTGGAAGGAGAAATCTGATTCTACTTCAAGATATATGACTACTAAATCAGTTAGAAGTGCTTCAATGGCCAATTTTCCCTGAGGGGGAGGAAGATGATTTGGCTGCCCTTGATTTCTAGCAGCATGGCCTTGGTATGACTGATTGGGGAATGTCCTCCTTGGTATATCTCTATATGGAGTAGATGACATTCCTTGTGCCATTTTCTTTCTAAGAGCCAGCAACTCATTTGCTAGCTTCTGCACCATTAGATCAATGGTGACTATAGGTGAGTATTCAAAGATGAAGAGGGTTTACCTCTATTAGGATCTCTCCTTATCTTTCCTATCAAGATAAGGTCATCTTCTACCTTAGTAGCCAAATCCTAAGCAGTAGCAAGTTCTATGTGGCCAGCTCATCTCAGCAAAAAACTCACTTGAGGTGGCTATAAGTTGATGAAGAAGCATTTAAGATTCTCAAGTGTTGGCTGAGCAATTATAAGAATCTGGTTCCTCAAATTGTCAAAATTGGCAATGAAGTCCCTCATAGGTTCATGAGGTTCCTTCTTCATCTATGTGAGCTAGGCCAGCAAGGCATGCACATCTTCTGTAGGCTTGAACCTAGCCTCAAATTTAGCTTTAAGAGTGTTTCAATTGGTCATAGTCTGGGCTTGTAGATGATAGAACCAATCTGTAATAGCACCTTACAATGTTTCCACAAATAGATTGAATGCTACGTCTTCATACTCCATGCCTATCACACCATAGGCCATGCTGAAGGTAGCAATATGTTCATCAGAATGAACTCTCCTATCACTAAAGAATTTGGGGAAATTCTTCCTTGAACTGTATGGAAGCTCATGTAGAGGTGGAGTTAAATTGAGTGGGCCAAAAGAGTTACCCCAGGGGCCTTGAACTACCATGATTTGATTATGGAGAAGGGGATAACAAATCTAGGTGGAGTATGTATAGGCAAAGCTCTACTAATAGCAGAAAAAGAAGCTCTACCTTGTGTTGGTGACTTGGTATGGGTAGGAGGAACACTCTTGGATCGTTGAACTTAAAGTTGGGGAGGGAACAAATTGAAATTTCCCTACTAAAACAACTCAAAAATAGGGTCAAAAACACCTTGGGTTCTCTAGCTTCTAGTATAGCGTGGAACTGCCAAATTGTAGAATAAAAATGGGAAAGAACTGGCCCTACTTTAGGTTGAAGCTTGAGGCTTCAAACTATGCACTCTTCCCCAATGGAGTCACCAAAAACTATTGGGTGAATATTTTGTCACTAGCTAATTGATGAGCAAAATATGTCTCTTCAACCACAACATAGGGAGATTGGTTAGCCACATGTGTAGGTTTACCACATCAGAGGTGGACAAATCTATTCTCTCATCAAGGGGAGGTTCCCTATAAATATGAGGAGCTATATACTATATATATAAGCAAAAAATAACACTTAGGGGTAGGACTACACTATCCATCTCTCTTTTTTTAGAGATGATGTTCACAAACAAAGGAAAAATCCTGGTGATAATACTGAAGGCACTTCTCTTCTCTTAGAAGTGGTCTTGTAGTAGGGCATAGGAATTCTTTTTGGTGGATAACCAACAGGCAACAAGGGCATAGTAACTAGCAGAATGAGGTGTAACACAAAGTCTCCACCTTAACTTCCCAAAAAGTGAAATATAAAGGATAATGGGAGAAAAAAGTCATCCAAAGATCCTTTACATAGAAAGAAACTAAAAACACATTGAAGACACTTGTGACAACACAAAGTCTTTCCACAATTGGCTTCAGGACACCTTCCTGATTACTTTCACTAATTCTACTTGTTAAATTAAATAAACAAGAATGCTCCCAAGAAATGGACGTAAGAATAATTTCCCAAAATAACACAAGCTATAACAGCACAAAGTTTGAAAGTAACTTGCTTTCTCATTCAGATAAAGAAATATTATCAACAATCTGAGCTCAAAGTCTCAGTAATCACTTTTTAGTTTAGGCAGAGTTTTGCTTCTATAATGGAGAGAGCTCTCTTGCATAAAATAAGAAATTACAATATATGGTAGCCAAGAAAGGCTTGGCACTTTGTTCCATGGAATGACCCATGCTGCATTCAATGCCTTGAATGCATTTTCAGTTTTGTCAAGGGGCCATGATTGGAATAGTGCATCGGCCTTAACTATGGCATGCCAATTCATCTCATATGTCTCCTCCAAAGTATAGGTGGCTTGGTCCTTTCCTCCTTATTTGCACAGCTGTCCACTTTGCCTTTACTTCATGGAAGAAAAATAGGTTGTGTCCTTGATTTGGTGTGCTCAAATGAACACTTGGTGGACTGTTTCACCTACTAAAAATAACTCTCTCATAGATATTTCAATATCTTTTGTAGCCTTCTCTTCTTTCCTATTGCAATTGGAGCTCTCAGGCTATCTTCTTCAGCTGGTCGCTTGGTTCATCCTTCAAGTTCCGCTCTATATTTGAAAATTAATGGATATTCCATTACCTTAAATTTGACATCCATGGGGACGTCAATGGTTGCTAATTGTTTGAACCATATTGAACCATGAACCTTTGAAAGTTCATTGGTTCAACAGTTTAATAGTTCAAGCAGTCTTTATTGGTTCATTGGTTCAATCACTTGGTTCAATCGCTTCCTTGCTCTTTGGTTGAACCATCTCTTTGAACTGATCTCTAGAATCTTCCACTTCCTTCCTTTTCTTGGATATTTCTTTGAACCTTTGAACCTTTGAACCATTTTGGTTCAAGGTTCAATGGTTCAATCTCTTTCTCAGAATCATTTGTTTTGGCTAAGTCTTTTGAAGCCATGAAATCCCTTTAGTTTTGCGTCTTTGGAACACCCCGAAGGGAAGGTGTCCCTTTGAGTCTTTGAGAAAGGTCCATTTTTTGGGTGCCAAGAGCCCCCCACAAGGGTACCTGCCCTTCGAGATTCTTCGGGTGGCCTTTTCCTTCAAATCCTTCAGACAAAATGTCTGAAGGAATTCCTTCAGACATTGTGTCTGAAGGAAATCTTCCTTTGCCTTAGCCACTTTTTTGTCAGGCTTTTGATCATTCCTTTAGGCAAAATGTCCGAAGGAATTCCTTCAGACATTTTGTCTGAAGGATTTGCCTTTGTGAAATTCTTCTACAAAAAATCTTTCTGAAGGAATTATTTTGGTTCCTTTACTTGGTAATTTCTTCAGACAAAAAGTCTGAAGGAAACCTTACCCTTTCGGCCTTCTCTTTGATCTTTGAGCAAATGTTCCCTACCCTCCACAAGGGCACCTAACTTTTGTTCACTACCCTCTACAAGGGTACTTGGCTTTTCAGCTTTGGGGGACTCCTTTGAATCGATCGATTGAACTGATTGATTGAACTAACTTTGGTTCAACGGCTAAATGGTTCAATCTTTTATTCTGCTCATTCAATTGACCGCTTAAACCAATCTCTTTGAACCAACCGCATTGAACCTTTTTTGGTTCAAGGTTCAATGGTTCAACAGTTCAATCTTCCTTCTTTTTGCTAAGTCTTTTGAAGCCATTGAACTTGTCGAAGCAGTTGAACTTTGAACTTTTACTAAAGCGCTTAACTCTTTAAGCTTGCCGACGTCGTTGAACCTTTGAACCCATTGAACCTTTGAACCTTTGAGAAGCAGGGTTCAATAGTTCAATGGTTCAATGGTTCAATCCTTTATTTGAAGCTTGCCGATGAACATTTTTGGTTGAATCAAGGTGTTGAACCAATCTTGAAATTGCCTAAGTGTTGGGAACTTGTTCCTTTATGAGAACTCTCTTGTTGAAGCTATTGAACTTGTTGAACTTGCTAGTCCCTTAACTGAAAAAGCTTAAAGAATGAAGAATTTGAAAGCTTAGAATAATTTTTTGAGAAGGGAAGAGATAATTTTGGTCCTGTAGGACCAAAATAGTTCATATATTGTCCCAAAAATGAGTGACAGAGTTTGGGAACAACAGGCCACACGACCAATTTTCTACAAAATCTGATAAGGCCCATAATACTTAGGGGATAACTTTTTATCCTTTTTTATTACTTCAATGACATATATTTGTATGGATTCAAGAGAACAAATACCCAATCACCAATGTCAAAATACCTCTTACTTTTGTGTTGATATGCTTATTGCTTCATGTGATTTTGGGCCATAACTAAATTTTCATGCAACTTGCAAGGACCTCCTGTTGATGGTGAATATGTTCTTCAACTGCACAAACCTTAGGATTGATGTTCAAGGTTGAAGTGATGTAAGGAGGGTGGTATCCATATAGTGCCACAAAAGGAGACATTTTGGAAGAACTACGAACATAAGTATTATACCACCATTCAGCAAGTGGCAGCCAATGAACCCATTTATCTTATTTATCAAAAACAAAATAATGGAGATATCCTTCCAGACATTTGTTGACTACCTCAATGTTTCTATCAAATTGAGGATGATAGGATGAACGATGAGCTAATTGGGTGCCCAAACATGTAAATAACTTAGTCCAAAAATTACTAGTAAAAATGGGATCTCTATCAGTGACAATGATCTTAGGGGTCCCATGTAATTTTTGAACTGTATTGAGAAAAATAGTAACTACTGTACTAGTAATAAATGGCTAAGATAATGAACAAAAATGAGCATACTTATTGAGACAATCTACAACAACCATGATAATGTTTTGACCATCAAATCTTGGTAACCCTATAATGAAATCCATATATACCTCTTCCTAATGTTGGCTAGGGATGGATAAACGCTATAATAGACTTGGGGTTTTGATGGTTTTGCCTTTGTTTTATTGACAAATCATACATTCGGCCACATATTTCTATACATCCCCCTTGAGACCTTCCCAAAAAAAATCCTACTTGATTTTGTGATAGGTTTTCAAAAATCCTAAATGACCCCCAATCAGATTTACATGAAGTTCTTAAAGGATTTTTTTGTTTAAAAGAGAATTCTTACATAGGTACAATCTATCTTTATACCATAATGCATTACCTTTCCATGTGAATTTTTCAAATCCACCTAAACCTTGTTGAATATTTTGAATCAAATCATGTGTAAAACTATCATGTTCCCATTCTAATCATGCTTCCTCTAGCCAATCTACCTACAAAATCATTATGGCATATAACAATGCCTCAATTGATTCATCTTTTCTAGATAGTGCATCTACCACTACATTGTCCTTGCCTTTTTTGTAGACTATTTCAAAATCATAGCCTAACATCTTAGTTACCCATTTTTGTTGTTCTTTAGATGACAACCTTTATTCTAAAAAATATTTGAGACTATCACGATCAGTCTTTACTTGAAAGTGATGACCCATCAAATAAGGTTTCCATGTTTGACTACATACAAAATGGCCCTCATTTCCTTCTCATAGATGGGCTTGTGCTGATTTTTACCTTTTAGTTGACAACTTTCAAACATAAGTGGTCTACCTTTTTATATGATTACAACATGCATACCATACCTAGATGCATCACATTCAACCATAAAAATCTTAGAAAAATTAAGAGTGGCCAATACTGGAGTAGTGCACATAGCCAATTTCAATTGTTCAAATGCCTGGGTAGCTACATCAGTCCACTAAAAGGAGTCTTTCTTTAACAAAGAGGTGAGTGGGGATATAATACTACCATAATTTTTGGCAAATATATGATAGTAATTAGTAAGCCCAAAAAATCCTTAGAGTTGCTTGAGTGTCTTAGGAATTGGCCAGTCCACCATTGCTTGGATTTTTTTAGGATCCACTTTCACTCCTTCATAAGACACCATATGACCCAAATATTCAACCTCACCAGCCCTAAAATTACATTTGGAAGGTTTGGCATATAGTTGATTTTGCTTTAAAATGGAGATTACTTGTTTCACATGTTACAAATGGTCTTCTCAATTTTTACTATAAATAAGGATATCATCAAAGAATACTAGAACAATTTTTCTCAAAAATGTCTTAAAAATAGTATTCATCAAATTATAAAAAGTAGATGGTGCATTTGTTAGACCAAAAGGCATAACCAAAAACTCATAATGGCCCTCATGAGTCCTAAAAGTGGTTTTGGGTATGTCTTCATCACAGATCCAGATTTGATGATACCTAGAATGTAGATCTAACTTGGTAAAATAAAGAGCACCATTCAATTCATCTAGAAAATCATCAATGACAAGAATCAAAAAATTATCTTTGATAGTGTACTTATTGAGTTCTCTATATTCAGGGCACATCCTTTAGGTGTCATCTTTCTTTCTCACCATGACAACTGGTGAAGAGTATTCACTTTGGCTATGGTGAATGATTCCTGCATCAAACATATCTTGTACCATCTTTTCAATTTCACTTTTTTGGGCATAGGGATACATATATGGCCTAATTTTGGGTGGTGTACTACCAAGAATAAGTGTGATAGCATGATCATGCATGCAACTAGGTAGAATTCCTTTTGACATGTCTCCAAAAATAACAGAATGAGCATCAATTATTTATTATAGATCAAGAGGTGGAAATGGCTGAGTTGGTTGTACTTCCATAGAAAACAAGCGAGCTACAAATCCCTCAACACCCTTATGGAGAATCTTTGTCATTTGATGGGAGTTAACAATTTTTGGATATTTAGCCTTTAATCCTCTTATCTCAAATGTCCTTTCTTTAGAATGAAAATTCATGATAATTCTTGAAAATTCATCTCAATAGTGCCCAAAGTGGTGAGTCACTGGACTCTCAAAACAATATCAGCTCCACTCATAAGAATAGAAAACATAGAAGAATCCAATAAGTAGTCTCCTATGGCCAACTTAATACTATAACATTTTATTGAAAAACTAACAGTACCACCATCTACAATCACAACCTAAAATTATGGAGCTAGATAAATGAAATAGTTCAAATGAGCAACCAACTTACTATGGATGAAGTTGTGTGTGCTCCCATAATCAATCAAGACAATGACCTTCTATTTCTTAAAGAAACCCATCACCTTAATATTTTTGGGAGTACTAATACCTGAAAGGGCATGACATGAAATAGTAGGCTGAGAGTCTTTAGATTCCTCCTTAAAAACTTTTGCATCCTCATCATGTATTTCTTCATCATCATTGGCACCTTCAATGTAAAACAACTTATTTTTAGCATAATGATGGTCTTTACTCCATTTTTTGTCACAAAAATAACACAACCCTTTTGCTCGCTTTTACTTACTTTGTTGTTGTGTTAATCTAGTGGGATGTGGAAATGATGGTGTTGGAAAGTTGTGATCATGACCAGTAGTGAAATTTTTCCTTTTAACCATCTCTTTTTCTTCTATCATGCATTTCTTAGGGATAGATTTTGATACAAATGTTGGGTTAAACATTTTAACCTCGAATTGGATTCTATCTTTGAAGCCACTCAAAAATAGATTAATCAAATTTTCCTCAGTGATATCTTTCACCCATAAAGAGAGATTTTAAAATTGATAAATAGAATCCTTCATAGTTCTTGTTTGCCATAGCTTGGATAAATGGATAAAATAGTTCTCAGAGACATTATTTTGATAATGAGCTAACAACTCCTTAATGAAAATAGTCCATGTAACAGGAGCACCATTATTTTTATTTTAAGCACATAACTAGTGATACCAAATGAATTACTCAGATTCTAGATACAGGGACACCATTATCACCCTGTGAGAACTAGGGGTTTGATTTAGCTCAAATAAATTCTCAATTTGAGTAATCCAAGTGAGAGGATCCTTACCATCAAAATTATGCATGTCCACTTTTGGAAACATCAGTTTCATACCAGCATGGGAGTTTTTGAGAGGAGGATTTGAATGTTGAAGTGGAGGGTTATTGGGATAAAACTAAGATGTAAGGGAAATAAATTACATAGTGATATGTTGTAATTCATTATGAACCCCATTAATCTCTCTACACATCCTTGAAACATCAGCTTGGACTACAACAAAGTCATCATGCCTCACCAAGTTCTTTATGTCTACTTGAAGCTAAAAAATCACCAAATCTAAAGTTTCAGATTCCATATCATCAGTAGGAGTCTTAGGAGTTTCTTGCCCCCTTTTCTTCTTTGAGTACCCAGACCTACCATATACAAACCCTAGGAGGGTTTTGACCCCAAAAAAATTTTACCAAGAAATGGTACCATTACAATCACCTTATCAAGATGAATCTAATGACTGACTTTGTGTACTAGGGTAAAAATTTTGGTACCAAAAAACTGTACCAATAGAATATACTGTTGTGATCATCTCACCAAGATGAATCCAAAAACTGCAATTATGTAAGGGGATTTTTTTGTTAAATATTTTTTTTCAAAAATGCATTTCGAGCAATACTACACTAACAAAAAATTAATTCTTCCCAGATTGCAAGTTATATTTTTTCTCTCTCAACACTGCCAGAAGCCATGCCTCACCAAATCTAAAAAAAATGCCATAGGATACTTGCCCAAATCAAAGCTTTGATACCACTTGTAATGAAATTACTTAGATATTCACATAGAATAATTTTATATTACATAGAATAAGTAAATATGAGAGATCACAAAATGATAATTGATAGTAAAACATAATACTAGATAATATAGCAAAGCCACTTTGAGGGGGAAACCTCCACATCGATGCACTAATAAAAGAATACTTAACATAATGAATAAATACTAACCACTACCTCCTATATATAGTCTACTTAGCCAAGTTTATTCCATAGGCTGACCTATCTAAGAAAATAAAGAAATGTAAAAAGTAAATAAAAGAGGTATGTAAGCCACAAGTCAGCCACACATATCCCTAGACACACCAATGGTTAAGGGCATAACAAAATGTTGCATGAATAAGGTTTTTACTACTACAATAATACCAAGACCAACATCTATCTATCTTACCAAGCATGATATAACTATTATAGCTCAAAATTTCACCCTATGAGAGGGTTATTAAATCCCTCTTAACTTGAACTATGTAATGAGATTAACTCTAGGTTGTGGGTGAACTCTAAGTTAGTCAAACCTCTAGATTTTAGGTTAGCTCCCAAAATATAACACCTAGACTAATACTACACCACTTGATTTCACATGGAAAAGGGAAATAAGAGTACTAATCTAACCAAACAAATTGGAGGTGATGCACCACACATAAATTCCACAACTTGTTAAAGATGCACTATGAAATATCAACTTATAATCTAATTATGCTACTCTAAACCACCCCTATCACACTTAGTGTTTCAATATGAAGGTTTAGATGATTACAAGAGTGATAGGATGATTAACCAAGAGGTGATAATGGAAACACTAATGGACTACCAAATATATAAACAAGAAAATAAATGAGAACACTTCATATGACTTGTGAAAGGCAACAAACTTGCATAAGGCATGAAACATGAATGATAAATGCAAAGGATATGACAATCATTAAAGACTCATCAAAAAAACATCCTCAAAATCACTCTTTTCAAGATGAAAGTAGAACATAAATATTAAATTCACTTCAATAGGAAATTACACATCTCAATTTTGGTAGGGCTTTGCCATAAAAAAATGTGTGGATCCCTAAATTAGCCAACAATGGCTTCTCTTTTAGAGAGTGGTGAAGAGAAAGAGATAGAGGGGCATATTAGAGAAGGAGTGACAAGTGTAAAGTATGGGATAAATAGTTAAAAATATATAAAGAGTTATGAAATATTCCATCAGGTCTACCATATCATGGGTTGACCCCCTAAAGATGTTTCATCCTTCCAAGTGGCATATGAGTTATAACTTGGCTTGACACCTTAACCAACATCTTAGAAAATGCCCTTATTTGCATCAAAGGAGTGAAAAATGGACCTTAAAACCATGAATTATCCTTAAAATAATCTAAAAATAACAATTAAACATCTACCATTCCTTAAGAAACTCCTCTAACTTGCCATTCCATCAGTTATATGCATAGGTGCCTTGTAACTCTCTATTTCCCATGTCTAGATTAGTCCAAGTGGCCTAAAAATCAAGTGAATATTATTTAAATCATCCAAAATATATGAATGGTATTAAAATATGTTATCAAGTCTAAAAAAAACCATTTTGGTTCTTAGACCAAATCCCAAGAACTCATTTTGCTCCTTAAGCCTTCAATAGGCCTAGTTTCCTTGTAACCTTTTTTTCCTATAAATATCATTGTGTGGCAGTTCTACAAATGATATTGATAAACCAAGGTAATATTATAATACCCTATATTTCCTTATATTTCTATGTCAAATTTCATCTCCATATTCTAAGTAGAAACCCATTATTTATGCCTTTCTCTTTCTTGAATTAGGCCTCCTTGCTTTGGAACCTATTTTATTACTCTAGAATTCTACCAAAATTTTTAAATCACCCAAAATAATTTTATTCACTTTACCAAGGCTATCACTAGCCTCCATGTCAATTTTTGGGTCTTGAAACCATGTGGAGGTATGCAAACTAAGAAATTACCTTACCACCTAGTCTCATTTTGAGCTTGTTTGAGACTGCCTTGAAAAATGGGCCTGGCTTGATCATCTTTAGAATATCATATATAAGTGTTTTGATTTTAACAGATATTAAAAGTCCCAAATGACCTCATCCCATGATTATGAATCTCTCCCCTTCTCATAACACTTGTAAAACTCAAAAATATGCAAAATAGGGTATTTTAGGTAATCCATACAATAGTTCATACATGTCAAATACATGTTCAGAACCTCCTTGGAGTCCTATATAACATCCAATATGTTTAAGGATAAAAATATGTTATTATATATGCAAAAATGATTAGACTCCCATTCAAAGTGTGAAAAATGGTATGATCATATGAATTTGCTCTTTAAATGGTTTGCTTAATGTTCTTCAGCTTAAAGAGAGAGCTCTACCTTGAAATTTGGGCCTTGAAAGTCATTATCACTACATAAACCTCCAAGACATCCATTAACATTATTACACATGATTTGGAAGTGTTTTTTACCCCTATGTGTTTTCATGATGTACTGGTCAGGGTGTGGAGTTTAAGAGACTATTTTCTCTTTGCTAGCCCTCAATTACTTTGTAGTGAAAAATGAAGTTTGTCTCCACATGATAATGTATGAAGATATATTATATGTATTTTCACTATCATTATAGTCCTTTAAATAGGTTTGGTAACTTGTTTCATGCCCTTGGAGCTCAAGTGAACCCCTAAGTCTCTTAACTACCCCTTGTCAAGGAGTGGGCTGAGTTTGAGATAAAATAGTGGATATGTCCACTATTGATGTAGATTTTGAATGATTATGAATGCCTCAATAAACTCATAAAAACCCCATATACCAAATTTTAGAGTTTTTCATGCCTATAGAGGCCCAAAAACATCACTTTCCTTCATGGTTGGACTGGATCTACTAGTGTGACTACAAGATTTTAGGCTTAGACTGAGTTTTGATATTTTTACTCATATGATATTAGGTCTAGGGATTATATAGGATCTCCATGGTAATACAAATATTTTACATCTTATTTTTCTCCCTCTCATACCTATTCATAGTCCTCATTTCTCCAATCTAAGTAAAACTTACCTAAAAAAACAAACATACCTGTATATGTTCTTTAGGGTCCATGACTGTATCCTTTAGGTTTAAACCCTCTCCACTAAAATCCAGACCTTCTCAATGGTATTGAACCTATTTAAGCTTTCAATTAGGTTTATATCATCTCTTTCCATTCATTATTCTTAAGACCAACTATTTTTCAAGTAGGTCACCTGTAGAAGCTTATCAGGGCTACTTGACTTTGTATTGGGTATAAGCCCTCACCATGAAATCACTCATATTCTCAAATATTTTGAATATAAATGAGGTTTAATTTGAATTTTAAAATCATTTAAAATACTCTTTAAACCTTCTCTACCTCTCCTTCAGGTTTAGAAAATGGCTAACCCTCTAAGTCACCTGTAGGTGCCTATTATGAATCATTGATTATGTTCTTTAGGTTTAAACCCTCTTCCTTGTATCAATGACACCTCTAAGGTACATAATATTTATTTTAAGTATTTTAATGGATTCAAATCATCTTAAAACACTATTTACCCTTCTCTTCATCTCCTTAGGGAACTAATCTTGACACAAGCCTATTAGTAACACATTAGGGCTCATGATTGTGTTCCTTACCTAGACCTCACCTTCATAACACTGACTTTATCCAAGCTCATGAAATTTTTTTAGATACCAAAGTGAGTTTGGAACTTTAAAAAATGCTCTGGTCCCTCTTTTAGGTTTGAACATAAATGAGTTTTTACTATCAACTTGTAGGTGGCTATCTCAATATGAGCATTACATTGAGTTGTTACTTCTTGACTTTACCACTTCATGGCTTGTCATTGGAGATAGTAAAATTAATATCAAGTTTAATAAATGCAATTTATCTTCTCTAAATCTATTGGAATATTTTCATACTTTGAAACATCCATGTTTACCTTATACCATACATGTAGGTACCTACTAGGATAGTTTTAGGGCTACACAAGGCCACTCTCTCAAGATCTTTGAGTTCTTAGATTTTCACCCTATCAAACCATCACACACTTCTTTTATCATTTCTCAATGTATCACAGAGCATGTGATAAACATGATGTCACACCCTTTAACTTTAGGCTATTGTATAGACTATGGATTCTTGAGTATTGACAATGGAGTCTCTTAATGGCATGTCATTATTTTGATAAGATTTGTGAATTTTAATGAGGTTTCACTTACCTCTCCATGTTATAAAAACACTCTTAACATGGGTTTGGGTCCTTGAATAAATTTTAATAGACTTGTAGGCCTATAAGTATTTGAGACACTTCATAAACTTTCTCAAGATAGAAATTTGGATCATGTTCTCCATTCTTAAACAAACTAATAGCTCAAAATTCTCTCTCTTGTTGATCAATGATGTTACTTATTTCTATTCAAACTAAAATGAATTTCAGACTTGGAAAGATCATCCAAATACCATACAAGTTTCTCAAGAATAAAGTCACTTGGATATTATGGAGAAAGAGAGTCATTTAAAATTAAAAAATGAATTATATGGATTTGAAATATCTTATATGAATTATGGATTATTATATACCCCTGGGAATGATCACCATGAAGAAGAAATAGGGACGTGCAGCAAGATTATCTGAAATAGCTTGTATACCAAGACCTTCTTCCCTCAAGTGAAAGTAATTCATTGATATTATTAAAATGATCAAACCACCATAAAAATTATCTCCAATACCTCTAAAAAAAACCCTCAAAATCATTCCTCTCCATTGATTTTTGAGCTAGAGAAACAAGTGCAAGAACAAACCCCTCTTGAATGCATAAGCCATAGTGACCTACTGTCACTCTTAGTGATTTTTCATAAATAAGAGGTCATCATTATTAAAAATAATAAAATAATTTTAATCTCATTAGGGCCCATAACAATGGCCAAAATTTTAGTTCCTAACTCTCTCTTTCCTAGCCGTAACATCCACTTCAATTTTGCCTTTCTGAGCTTAAAAAGACAGTGATGGAGGAGAAAAGGTGTTTGGTGTATCATTTCAAATTTAAACTTGTCAAATTATGGTAAATGATGCAAGGGATCCTAGTAGACACTTAAAATCATTTCTAGCTGACAATTGATTCTCCAAGGTCGTATAAGTTCCCCAAATTGCTTGAAAGTGCCTTTTTTCTTGTTTGGGAGGTGAAAACTACAAGTTTTTTAGTACCTAACTAACACTAAATGTTATTTGACCTCTCTATGACACCAGGGTCGTTTTTAATTTTATTTAAACATTCCCTTCTTAAAGTGGTATGCCCCATTCATCTATATGGACTAAAAGGTGGCCAAATTGACATTTTTTGCATTTGAGAGTCAAATAAAGGTTAGAGAATGATAAGATGACATTAATTAAATTAAAATAGCCTTTTTTAATGACTTATAACTATATTAAACCTTTGAAAAAGTTTTACACAACAAGACCTTGCAATTAAACTCTTGGACTAGACAAGTGTTCATAAGACCAGATCTTGGACAAGGCTAAGGAAGGGAAAACATGACCATATGGGTCTCTTTATGACCATTATAGACCATTAAAAATCCATATGACCACCCTTTAAAAATTTTAATTTAGAGGTGTTGAACTATTTTGACTTAGGGTCAAAATTTGGTCAATAGGTTCCTAAATTTATCAATTAGAGTATGTTAAGATGGAATAGGGCATCAAGTTGAAGTGGTTATGATTGATTAAGGATGTGTTCTTTCATAAGAATGATACATCATTTGATAGAATACATGATGATGATTTCAATGATGAAATTGCATCAGAGTTTACAAGTGACATAGTGGTTGAAAGATAAATAGATAAGGAACTCTCTCTAAAAGAAGAACAACTTGATATCTCTTGTGATTATCTGGAAGCATAATTCAAAGAGATAAATCAAATAGAGTATGGATATACATATTATGATTTTGAATCATCCTTCTCATATGATCCTACTCATACATTTGACAAGTTGGTCCAAGATGATCAACAACCCTATTTCAGTGGATTAACTTCCCCCTCATCAAAAGAGGGAGATAGAATTAAAGAAATCCAAGATGATTTGAATATCTTGTGCTTAGAAAAATAAAAACATGATGAAGTTACTTGTTTATTTAAAGAGAATGAGTTCAAATAATTAAAAATAATTGATCTCTCTAAGTTCAACCTTACCTTCAAAACTATCAACACCACTCATTTAATCCTCTCAGTAGTATAGGTAGTCAAAGGGGAAGAAGAACAACATAGAGGCCTAAATGAAGAGGTCATGCAAAAGGAGATGCAATTTTAATATTATTTTATTCAACCTATCTCTCCATGCACTTTAACCATAGATGATAGAGTTAGGAGGTGTTTAACATGGGAAGAACCACTCCCATACCTTCTTGACAATGAAGACAACCAAGAGGATGTTGTTAAAGCATCCATTATAGTCCAAGAGCATCCATTAAGTTCTCATGAGATTTATGAGTCTCATTTTACCCAAGGATTGGTTCCTGACCCTCAATGGAAAAAACTAAAAAAATATTTTTCAAAAGAAATAAAATTTAAAAGGAAACTAAAAACAAATGTAAAATTCTAAGTTTTCCTTGAGAGGGTGATTCAGGAAACTCCACCATAGGATTTTTGGCTTGGTTAATAATAGACCAAGGCATTAAACAAAACTAGAGGTTTATTTATTATGGATATAGATGATTTTATGGAAATGGATAAATTCACATTCCATTCCCCTCTAAGGCAAATTACAATACCTTTATCCCTCAATTTTTTTGATTATTTAAGCAATTTTGAATGGTTATGTGTGAATACATAACTATAAATGAGTTAATCACTTTAGCACACCGATGGTTTTTGATTAGTAACATAAATTAATATGCCACATGTTGAAGCATAATTTTGTACCTTCACATTTTAATTTTTTATTAGGAAATTATTTGCAACTAATGCTTGTTATTTGGCTTGAAAACTAAGATTATGGATTCTTAGAATACATGGGAGTATTTTCTAGTAGAGTCACCATTTGTTGTTGCTAACACACCATACCCTAATTTCATCATCAAAATCATGGAACATTTTTTTCTCTAGAATTAGATCTCTTTCCTATGGGGAGTTTTAGTGGTTTATCAGTTTGGGTCCCAATTTTTGGTCTCTAATTTACTTAGTGAAGGTCTAAGTTGTTCTTCCTTTAAGAAAACCTTTGGTTTGAGTTAGCTTTGAAATCTAAAAACTATGGGTTGAATATGAATGTCTTCCATTTTTTTCCCACATAAGATTTATTGGCTCAAACTTGGGTTTTTATAACCTTAATGTGTAGATTCTATGTATTAAATGACAAATAATTATGTACTTTTCACCTAAGGAATGTCATGTTAATTTATTTAAAGGAACCTTGATCTTGGAATAATAATGAGGAAATTAAACATTTTTTTGATTATCTAAAAGACTTTAATGATTATTCATTCATTAAATCTTTAGTTAGATGTTTGTTTCAAGTTAAATTAGACCTTTAAAATGATTTATTTCATTTTAAATGATGAAGTATTTGTAATCTTCTATTATAAAGACTTGGTCAATATTTGGGTGTTTTAAGTGGAGAATTCAGAACTTTGTAATGTCGTTAATGATTGCCTAATTTTTTAACTCTAAAGTCAGCCCATTAAACTAATTAATTTACATTACTTTAGACTTAGTTTTTATAATGTTTGGGCCTTTTATAAAATCTGGTTTTATGACTTTGAGCTTTGAAAATGTATAAAGACTCTCTGCAAGCCCCTAAATCTCTCCATGTGTCCAAATCATGTTTTCCAAGAACCCAAAATTCATTAAAAAATGCCTAATCCTAATGTTTTCTCCCACACCTAGCATCTCTCCATGTCTCTTGATCATGTTTATTCATATTTTGGGGGTTGTCTAATTTTTTTTAAGATCAACGAGATTCTCACATGGATTATCTAATCTTCCATCAAATGGCCCACATTAATCTAGTGATCTAATTCATTTTGAAAATTGTTTAAGTCTTTTAGGTCTTCTACCTCATAATATTTGGATGTATGTCACCATCATTGAAACTCAAGGTTTATCTATGTAGTCAACCATCCAAGGATCCCATGACTACCCACCCACTATTTGATCTTCAAATCAATGATTCAGATTGGTCTATAATGGAAGAATGTTGATAGACCAATTTATCTCTGAGGCCCAAAGGTCAAGATCATGCTACATGGTCTGATCTTGGGATCTTGAGGCTAAAAAGGGAACATGACCATAGAGATGGCCTAGAGGCCTTATGATCATACCACATGGTACGATTGTGTTCCATCCTATTGAAGTCAAAAATCTAGGATGATGTCATGTGGCATCATCCCATGAACTAAAATCCAAAGAATGATGAGTGAGGACTATCCACATGGACCCAATTTTATCATCAAATCCCATAACATAAATTTGATGGCCATCTTCCTGTCACCAACCATCAGGATTGGGTCTCTAAACTAATGAGAGCTTTCCATGTGGTAGTTATCACTAGCTTAAATTTGATAGCAACATTGAATGTCAAAGCTATCAAAATCAAGAAAAGTATGTTTGATAAAGAATCTAAATAATAGGTCTTTTTTTACTTTAGATTCTAACTAAAATTCATGATCTTTTCCTTAATCTATTTAATATTAAAATGCAAAATGTCTTGTTTAATTGAAATTCTTTGTATATGATAATGTTTCATGTTAACATTTAGAATATTTATTTAATTTCTTACATTATTTATCATATTTTCCTTCCTATGATTTCTCTCAATGGTTTTATGACTAGATCATTTAATTTGTGAATGTGTAAGTTTGATCAATTAAAGTAGAGCCTTCATATGTCAACCATCTAGGGATGTTGTATCTAAAGTAAAGTACTTTGGAAATGTGACTAAGTGTTTGGAAGGCCCATAGATTATATGATTATACCACGTAGCACAATCATGGAGGTTGAAGTATCAAGGGCATGCTCAAAAAAAGTCTACGTCCTAAGGGACCTAAGTCCCCAAGCTCCTACCATATGACATGATCATAGTAACCTGGCCCCCCTAGGTAAACCAAAAGTAATAGAGAGATTTGAAGGCCCACTAACCATTCAATCTCTTAGATCAATGGTTAGTGGGATATAATAGCTCATAGAGAAAAAATGCAACATCTAAAACTTAGATACCTAAGATGTCACAATGTGGATACATCTCAAGGGTTGACTTAGGGATGATGAAAAATTCCCAAAGACTACCAACTGTCAATCTCCTAGATCAATGGATTACAGAAGATGATCACCATTAGATATAATAATAGTGGCCCTAAGACCCAAAGGCCCATGATGATACCACATGGAAAAATCATAGGATCCTAAGACTTGGAGAACATAGCAAAGGGATAAGAATATCTAGATCATCATGAACCATTTGATCTCTCATATTGATAGCTTGTAGGACTTGATCATGTAGAAATCATGGCCATTATAAGAATTTGACTATAAAAGGATATCTATGATCATGCCACGTGTCATGATAACTTTAATTATAAGCTCACCTACAACCAAAAGTAATAAAAAATCCATGGAGAGCATAAAGAAGATCTAAATGAGTGCTAAGTGGCACCTCCCTATCAAGTTTTGAAAACACAAAGAAGCTCGAGTTAAGCAAGGAGATAACCAAAATAGAAGATAAAAGTGGAGCCAAATAGAAATATTGAGTGTGATGATTTATAAAAGTGATGGTGATCTAGGAAATTGATGCCCATATACCCATCAAAGTCTTCAGACCAAAAAAATAACTATCATCTGTGGAGAACATAAAACACAAAATTTGGTGATCTAATAAAAATGGAAAAATTAAATGTAAAATCAACTAAAGACATTAATAAAATCATGGTTTATGTACTAATTCATGAAGAGGGTATGTCATGCACCTATAAAGTGACATATAAGGATAATAAGAAAAATATATGTATTTATGAGGTGTGGCATCTAACTATGCAATGTGTGGCTGATAGGCAATCTTGAGGAGATCCCAACTGCATCTCCTAGCCATCATTAAACATTATAACTACCCCTATAGTGGGATGAATTTGAATCTTGGACTATTATTATCTATAAATGATTAGGCAATAAATGTAATAAATGCTAGATATTTTAGAATTAGAGGATAGAGTAGTGAGTTATGCCCATTTATTTTCTCTAATTTCCTTCTTTCTAGTTACTTTTTTTCTTTTTTCATGATTCAAGGATGTTTGGACTTAAGTATATAGATTTGATTAAGTATTATGAATACCAATGTTTGATTCATGGAAATATCTCTCATGTGAAAGCTTTGTCAATTGATATGCTCATTTGTGCATGTATATGGTGGCTAGTTTCCCTCTATTCTCATTATTGATTTCCTTTAAACTCCTAAACCATTCTTTGCCCATGGTTGTGCCATGCTACCCTAGTAAAGAATAGATTCTTATAGGGAATTGTCTACTCTATAGGAATGGATCTGGTTCGATTAAAAAATAGGCTCATATTCTCTTTATCCCTACCCTTCCCTCTTTTGTTCTTTTTTATTCTCTTGGTTAGAGTAGGTAGATCAATCTCTAAGTTGAAATATGTAGTTGCATTTTCATATTGTGTGATATTATTTATTTTCATTTATGCATTATTAAATCATCTATGTAATGAACATGTTTAAATAATCTATGTAGTGTCATGTTAAATTTATATGTTGATTTCCCTAGGAATCAATCCCCACATTTAAAATGCTTAGGATTTATTTGAAATATTCTAACACTAACACATGCCTCTTGAATTTTAATGGTCATAAGGAGCCACTGAGAGAATATAAATGCACCAAGACCTGGTAGAAGAAACATTGGGAAGGTCTTAAAAACCTCCTTTCAAGAGAGGTAGAGGTTCCCCAAATCTCCCCATTCCTAAGTTGAGTTGGTTGTGTCAAAACATGAAAAAACAATGTGTTTCCATATGTGTATCTATTTTTTGATCAAAGATCTCAATCCTAGATGCACCAATGAGTTATATGTATTGAGCAAGTTTGAGAAACAATTAGGGGACTTGCATCCTCTCATTTTAATATTGATACTAAGATAATCCAAGGCATGATTTATAGGTATTGGGAACTATTAAATATCCTACTTAAAATATATCTCTGAGAGATGTAGTGCTACCACCCGATGTCTAATACTAGTTTTCTCATTACTAGACCATGATTATACACTTCTAGTCTAACTAGTTATAATGGGTATAAATTTAGAGCCCTACTTTGCTTCACTTCACAATTTATAAATAAGGGGGGAAGATTATTTTTTCAAGAGAGAGAGAGAGAGATGCTTTTGAATAAATGACCAACACAAATAATTTTAGGACCAAAGCATGCCCAACTATAGTTTTACCACTATATGATAAGTTTCACGATGGCTTAGATTCCAGTCATACAAGGAGAGATTATAAGGATAAAGGTTAAATTCTTGATTCAAAGACTTCTTTAATGAAAAAACTACAAAAGAGTTTGTTGTTAATTATACACAGATCCTTGCAGACTTAACATAAAATGAAAAGGATCAAAGAAATTAACTAAAATATTAAGAATCACATCCTAATTAATGCATGAAATCTATATAAAACCATAAATTATAGTCCTCTTAATTAGTATTAATCCATTTAAATATAAATAAAGTCTAAGACATCTAAGGAAACCAAACACATTTACATAAAAAACCAATTTAGCATTAATCTAACAATGTTTTCTTGAAAATAGAGTTGACCCTTCTATAATATTGCATAACTATATATATAGAGGGGAGAGATGTGTCATACCTCCAAAAGGCGGAAACCAAACACATTTACATAAAAAACCAATTTAGCATTAATCTAACAATGTTTTCTTGAAAATAGAGTTGACCCTTCTATAATATTGCATAACTATATATATATAGAGGGGAGAGATGTGTCATACCTCCAAAAGGCATGAGATCCCATCATTGGCCATAATGGACTGAAATAGTCATAATATAATTATGTTAGAATATTCCTTGTTCTCAAGACTATAAAAAATTAAATCCTATGGCCCATAAGGAACATCAAGAAGAATTCTGATGCGGACCACTTCCTAATAGTTATGGTAGGGTTTATTGAGCTACTAATGACTAATTTATGAGGTTTTCCTCATGGTTTAACCTTTAAAAGTTGGTAGATAAAATTTGGATGAGCTTATTCCTTGGTTATTAGGTGTAGGGAGTGTGGTGAGTGAAGGCCTTTTTTTCCTGGGTGGTGTTATGAAAGGTTCTGGGACTACCCACATGGAACTTTTCCATTGCTCCTAACTACTTAGTTATTTTTTTTTTAAATTAAAAATGTCTCTTTATAATCCTTTAAGGTCCCACTTTCATGTCTTTTAATTTTTTACTGAAGTTAAAAGATACAACCAAGTTGAGTTTTTTAGGATTGTGACACTTGTCAATTTATTATTTGATTAGGGCTTATGTGGACCTTACCTTTAGTCTTTAAACTAAAATTGGTATTGATTCCTAGTCATATTAAAATTATATATGTATCTTTATGGTTATTTTAATTCCAACCTTTGTGTCTCAAATCTTCTTTGTCTAGATGGAAACACATGGCATAATGTCATTAATTTTGGAAGCTAGGTCATCTCATTCAATCATTTGATATTCCACATGACTATTTATCATGAATTTAAAGCTCAATTTTATTTTTCCATATTATTTTATTAACAATATAACACTTGTCAACTTATCACTTGATTAGGACCTTTAATTACTGTCATTTTACTTGATCATGGTTCAACAAGATGCAAACATGTGCCCTAATTTCATTCATCTATTTAGTCATTAGGATTTAGAATATGCACATTGGGACTTTGTTCATGGTTCATTAAGATGTCAACATGTGGATCAATATCATTAATCCATAGGATTATAGTATCTATATTTTATTTTTCTATATCTACAACCCAAGAGTTAACGAGATGATATCATATAGATGACCCTTGCTTATCTAGGTGGCAACCTATATTTGGATTATTTGATTATTATTTCAAGATATGGATGAGTTGGATGCTACCACATGGATGTACCTCACTTTTATACTTTCCTATAAGACTTTGTGAATTATGTTTTATTTCTTAAACTACAAGTAAGCAAGATCATTCCAGGGGATAAGATATCACTTCTTTGAATGCTTAGGGATGTTTGGGACATGTGCCTATTCCATATAGACACGGATGAGTGAGGTAATACCACATGGATGACTCAATTATGTGAGTTATTTTTAATCCTCATAAGTCATGTTTGCCTATACTAGTCATGGATGAGAGGGATCATTCCACATGGCACAATCTCACTTATCTAGATTCCCTATGAACCTTATGAACTATGTCTTTACCTACATGATCTAAATGAGTGCATGGTCCTCACTTGTATGAATGACATCAAGGATTATTTGTTTCACTCCTTTGTTACAGGTGAATGGGATCATTATATTGGCACAATCTCATTGATTAGCTACTTAGAGAACCTTTTTCTTAGCCAATTTAGTTGATAGAATTTAGTGAACTAGATGAAGATGTGTGGCATAATCCTAGTTGATCAGATAAAAAGGAATTATAAATTTTGATAAAAAAATGAATGGGTGATATGCATAAAAGTGGAAATAACCCATTGATCTAGATGCTCAGGAGGTCTTTAGCTTAAACATTTTTTTGTGTTGATGAAGATAGGTGGAAAGAGCTCATTAGTTTGGATGCTCAGGAGATCTTCATGCCTTATCTATTTGAGATGATGGAAGTGAGTAATTGATATGAATAAATGTGTCATGATCCCATTCATTTGACTTCTCAGATGAAAAGGTTGACCTTGAATTTAATAATAACCTACAAAAGAGTGATATGAAGACATACGTCTAAATCCTATGAACCTAGATGCTCACCGATAAGAAAATACTTAGTTTATTAGAAAATACTTTGTAAATAATATGGATTATGACACATGGAAAAATCTTAGAGATTGGGTCCTAGGCATTGGAATACAAACTATTGAGACCTAGCTGTTGGGATTCAAACTACTTTTTTGCTCTAAAATTTGATAGTTGTTCTATGTGCAAGAGAGACATGTAGTGAATGCCAAATCCTTATTTCTCTATAAGATAAATAACCTATTTGATCTATGGATTATTATTGTTTTTATTTGGTTAATTATTATTTGATTAATATTTATGTCATATGTTGATTGTGGGACAATTATGTGTTGATTAATTTACACAATTAGTAGTAATTTTATATTTTGTACATTATGATCATGTTTGATAACTATACAACATTATTTTATGGATATAATGATGTTTTGGGATGAATACCTTCATTTTTTTGAGGTGGATGTAGGACAAATCTATCTCTCAAAGTGTGATGAATGGAGAGAATTATTAGAGAGGGTAGTTTATATGGAGATATTGGGGGATGAAAGAGAATGAACCCAAAAATCCATGCACACACCATAGGAGTATTTAGTGTTTCATGATTAATTGTTTGATAAATAGTTGTAGTATGCTTTGTTTTCTATTTGAATGACTATTGTGATCTTTTGTGTTCTTAGATCATTTTATGTGATTGCATGATTTCACTAATCTAATTTCTTTTAATAATCATGGTTGATTTGTTTTAATGATTTCACTAATTTTATGGCTGTACATAGGTTATTCTTGTATGATGTAATTATTTCGTTGAATGAATATATATGTATATGTTTTTACTTACCTTATTACCTTATTGGGTATTTCTATGTAATATAATAATATGATGTTATGCATGCATTCCTATAATAAATATAGATGGATTCCATTGTTGTTATTTGATCTATAAGATTAAGGTAATAATAAATAAAGAATTATATATATATATATATATATATATATATATATATATATATATATATATATCCTAATGTCAAAAAGATATCGAGACCATTATTTTAAA